>UCOK01013841.1:0-55729 GCA_900474325.1 Synergus umbraculus
ATATATATATATATATATATATATACATATATCATCTAAATACATGTGTGTATATATATATATGTATTAAGTATCTATACATATCAACTATCATAAAGTTTATAACTCACCATTTCCTGAATGCGACAGAGTCATAAATAAATTCATAATAAATGTTTGAATTTTGTCTCTTACTCATTTTCATATCTTATTTACGTTATTTTTTTAGTAATTTAAATTTATGATCTTTGACACCAGCAAAGAACAAAATTCCTCAAAGTCTATGCATATTTTTATAAGAATTATCATATCTGTTACTTTTGCTTTGTTTTATTTTTGGACGAATATTATCGTGAAAATGCTTTAATCTCGAGTTTAAACTTTAAAAAATTATTCCATGTTCTAAGATATTAAGATTCATAAAAATAAATAAATAAATGGTAAATAACGAAAATTTCTGTGCTGAGATTTGTGAAACCACATTAGAGGCGGAATAAATTATTCTAAAACTGCCATTCGTAAAACCATCACGTCTCCATTTCAGTGTCATTTCCCTTCATAATGAGGTCTCTTTCAAGACATTTTTATTTATGAATGCCTGCATGAAAACGTTTTTCAAAGTTATTTTTCCTGACCAAACTTGAAAAGTCCAAGAAAAAAACCTTCAGCCAGTAACGAAGGTTCAGTCACACTTTTATGAATGCGAACTCTCATAAGGAACCGGAAAAACTCATAAATTTTCAGAAATTGCTCCAGTATAAAGTTGAACAAAGAATTTAGCTTGTAGAATATATATATAAGCTATTTCGGCTTAAAGTTAAAAGTCAACCTAACAACAGGGGGTGTCTGCTCTCGAAACACGCGAAACTAGAGTATCTTGGTAACAGCAGGTCCGATCGTAAAACTAGTTGAAGGGACAAAGGATCTGTTCACCTACCAAAATCTGACAAACCGGTTTTAAATTAAAAAAATAAAAATTACTCCAGAAATTACTGCAATAGTTTAATAATTATTTGTAATGCTTTAACGACTTAACGATACTAAATAATATTTATGATTATAATTGAATTATTGACATATTAAGTAATATAAATAAGGATAAGGGAAGAGGAGCATTATTCAATAAATCATTTTGGCTCAGGTTTTCATTTTACGATGTTATAGGGGAGTAATGAAGTAATAAACATTACGTCCTCGATTTAATAACCGATTTTACGATTTGATCATTATTTTTTATTACAATTTCATTATTCACATGATAATTTACTATTTCGTTATTTTGCTACAATTTTTTGTAATACAGAAATTAATTAAAGAAATGCAATATAATTCTGCCTTGCATATATATATGTTATCTAATTTTGTAGTTATTTTACGTATCTTTTATTTGATTTTTAGAATGACTTTGTACACCTGTGAAGTAGACATAGTAATGCAAATGATTGGAATCTGTTCCCAATTGCAGAAGCGGAAATTCTACGCACGGCGAGCTTGCCTGACTTCCGCGGAGTGCATTTAGAGCCATCCTGATTTACAAACCAAATTAACAAAATATGTTAATTATGTGCGATTACGCCCTGAGTTACTACCGTTAATGGATCTCATATCGTGATAAAGTTCGTTGAGTTTATCTGCCCTTTTTCCCATTTCTCTCGCTTTTGTGTTTCAGAATATAGTCTTTTGCATATTTTATACATTTCTCAGTTTCTCACATTCTTAACTTACAATGGCTCAAAGAAAATAAATTAGAATTATCCATCTAAAGGAAACAAGTAACTTGGAGAATTTATGCATTAAATTGTCAGGTATAAAGCTGTAATGCATGTAGGTTACTCAGATATGTTTACAGAAAAGTTAAGAATTAATCTACATGTTTTATGATTTAAAAAGTACGCTAAAGTTTTACACCCCAAAGTATTTTGAATTTTAAATATGATTATGTTTCTAAGATTTTAAATGAGAATTAATTAATTTTGAAAACTAACAATTTAGTTCATTTTGAAACCGCAAAAATTCAATTTAGTATCTTTCAATTTAAAGTATATTTTGAAAGATTCTATTTGGAATTTTTAAATTATGAAACACCATTATTTCAATTAACTTTTTTTCATTATCTAATATATCTCGTAATTTTGGAAATATGTATTAAACTCTTTGAATTTCGATATTAAAATATTAATATTTAAATCAAAATATTAAAATTTCAACGCTTTTTTTGATTTTCAAGTATTCCATTTGAAATTTTTTTTTTAAACTGTAAGTTTTAATTAATTTAATAAATTAAAAGCCATTAAGATTTATTAATTAATTTTTTTATAAAATAAAATGAAAAGTTGTAGTTTATAAATAAATATTTAAAATATATATATTTATCTATTTATTTAAATTAAATTATATATATATATATATATTAGGTACCTAATTAACCAGTGGCGTAGCAACCCAGGGGCAGGAGGGGCAGCTTCCCCCTCGTAAATTTGAACGGAGTGGCATATAGTCATTTTGTCCCCCCCCCCCACTCAAAAACAAGGGATAGTGATTTTTTTATTCCCATTGCATTAAATATTATCTTTAAAATTATTTCACATTTTGCATACATAGCAAGTTAACATTTAAAAATTTGAAATTCGCGTTTTCCCCCAACCCCGCGAAAAATTCCGTTGCTACGCCCCTGTAATTAACTATTTATATTTAAAATATTTTAGTTTGTAAAACTATAATTATTATAATACGTTTAGAAAGGGTCTTTTTTTTGTAACCACAGCCCTGAAAGAAATGAGAGATTTGTTTATAAATCTGCATACCAAGCAGATCAAAATCAGAGCCTGACTCAATCAGAATCAACACGTGTTCATTTTCAAACTGGAACCGGAACCGGCACGTCGATTGTCGTCTGCTAAAATCACTATAGAATAAAGGATTCTTGTTTTTTCTCGTGTGACACAAGTGCATTTCAATAATTTGCTCTTTTCGATTATATTGATTTGTTTCAGTTTTTTCTTCAAAATTATTCTTAAAAAGTGAATATAATGAGGTCTAATTCACAGAAAAATAAAAAGTTCAATGAAGATTTTCATGACATCTGATCTTTTTCATTATCACGTGATGTTTAATCGTCAACCTCGAAATTGTCGTCCAAAATCGTAAGTTTTTAATGAAATTTATTTTAATTTCACTCAATTAAGATCATATTTCAATATAAATTTGCCGTTTAACATTACTATATTTCACTAGGTTCATTTTTTATTTTATTTTTTGAAACGACATTTTAAATATTTCAGGTTATGTTTATCGATTTTCTATATCAAATCAAATTTACAATGATTACAGTATTTTATATAAATAATTTAAAATCCAATATTCTCAATTTGCATTTCTTCTTGCATTTAAAAATTCCTTTAGTTTTCTATGGTCGTAATTTATATCGTATAAAATTTATGTTTAGAAATACGAAATGTATGTATATTATTCTATTACTATTTTTGATAAAAGAATTTAAAATTTGTAGGTTCGGCGAAGTTCACGACAATTACAACTGGATTGAATGTGTCTCTGCCAAAAATCCAAACAAAAACTACTTTTTTAATGTGAGATCTCATTGTCGAACTTGGACAAGGCCAGTTCCAGAAGATGTTGACCTTCCGTTCTTTAATCCACTTGCGGTATGAATTTTTGAAATACATACTTAAATGCATAATCAAATCTACAGATTTGATAATTTGTAAATATGAACTTATTCCATCACAAAAATAAAAAAAACGGAGCTGTAATATTGAAATGCATAGTTTCGATTTTGTAATACCTCCAAGTTAAATCCTACTAGTTCAAATAATCCAAAATTAAACAACCTTTATTTTTAGAATCTGTAAATCTCAAAGTTAAAATTTAAGGGCGTTGGACCCAAGTGAATAAACTGAAAATTCAATTCTCCATTTTACTCAACGAAAATTATAGATAAATATTTTTTCGCTTTGTAGCGCTAATCTTTTTTCAAATATGAGACTGCATACAGAGCGAAAAAATATTTAATTTCGATACTTTTTGCATAAAACGAAGAATTCATAATCTAACTTCAAAATTGAATATTTTCATTTTTCTTAAAAAATATTTAAATTAGATATTTTATCACTTTGTACGCATAATTCTAGTTAAAAATTAATTAATTCTACAGAGGGAAAAAATTTCAAATTTAATATTAGTTGAGTAAAATGAAGAAATCGAATTTTTGGATGAGAACTTGGCTCCAACACCCTTAATATATTGAATACTTTAGATTTTAGAAATGTAAATGTAAATTTTTGATTACCGCCTAAAGTGTAAAGACATAAACTTCCCTTTAAAGGTTCCACCACAAACAAGTGATAATGAGAACGAGCCTTCACCTCCAGTTTCTGATCTCGACAATGCTTCTTTTCAAGACAATGGCGAAAACGAAGAAATTGAACAAGCAATTCAAGAAGAACAAAGATTTTTCGAAATCGCTAATAAAATTTACTATCATGGTGCTCGAAATTCTCGACATTCTCGTAGATCCCGAAGAAAAATACTCGAAAATATTCCAGAAGAAGATTCCGAGCTTTACGAAACCATTCCTGTCACAGATTTTCTCGAAATTCAGTACTTATCCGAAAATTCTGCAAAACGTTTTCGATCTTCAAGTTCTTCATCTTCTGAATCCAGCCAAGAATCATGTACTGAATCTTCAAAAAAATCTTCTTCGAGTTGTAATTGTAGTTGTTGCGATGTTTCAAAAAATGATTCCGATAGTGTAGCCCGAAGCTACGAAAGTTCCACTTCCTATCAAAGTTTTTCATCCAATTTTTCAGCGCCAAGACTTAAAGAAATTACTTTATCGGATTTGATAACAGAGCCTAAAAAGAAATGGAGAAGACGTAAGAAGTGCAAAATTGAGCCTTCAAAAGACGAAAAGAAACTGAGATTAACGCCCGAGAAGAGAATTTGTGATATGTATGGGATCAGGACGATTAGTTATGATCCTATTTTCGAATTTATTAATCCTATTCTTCCACCTGATGTTCAACCTTCTCGCTTGACTGATTGTAGTAGCATCGCTAGTCCTGTACCAAATAGTCCTATTAAAAGATTTGATGATCTTCCTCTTCACATTCAAGATCCAATTTTGAGTGAAGTAAGTTCTGATTCAGAAAGCACGAACCCAATTGAACAGTTCCATGCAAATTTCAAGGAAGTGAGTCCTAAAATCATTGAGGAGTCCTCGACTCAAAAGAAGAAATCCTATGAAGATATTTTGGGGGGAAAGATACTGTGCATAAAACTTTTGAGAATTGATTTAGACAAGGATTATTTACGTTGGAAGAATAAAAATGATGATAAGAAAGAAGATTTGAAAATCAATCAAATAGAAGAAGAAAAAACTTTAGAAGATTCTGAAATAGAAAAAAGTGAGGAAAACTCTGGAAAATATAGTTCTACAGGAAACTCAGAAAGTGAAGAGAGTTTGAGAAATTCGAAAGGGAAGAGAAGATATCCCAGACGTGTTCGTTCTTCTAGAAATTATAAAAGAAATAAAAAAATGTATGTTGAATCAGATTCAGATACAGAAGAAAAATACTTTGGATTTCTTCATAGAAAGTTTAGACCTTTTAGAAATAGGAAAGAAAAGGCTCAAGAAGGGCAGAGATCTATTAAAACAATTTCGGAAATAGAACATTCTAAAATCGAAGAAAGAGGTGAAGATAGAAATGTTGAACAAGAAAAGAGTTTTTCAGAAGCAAATTTGGAAAGAAAAGAGAATTCTGAAAGAGAAAAAGGTAGTATCGATACAATTTCTAAAGAAATGACTTGCGTCGAGAAAAATTTCGAGAGAGATTTAAATTCTGAAGCAAAAGAAAATTCACAAAGAGAAGATGAAAGCGATGAAAATTTCAACTACGGTAGTAATAAAAGTTCATCTTACGAAGAAGAAAATTCCAGTGTTGGATGGGTAATCATCAATTCTGAAGTTAATAAAATGGTTTTGAAAAAAGTTCTTATTAATTCTGAAACTCCAGTGAATGAGAAAAAAGATGCTTCGAAAACGGATTTAGAGGAAAAGGGGATCACAGAAAAGTCTGAAAATGAAGAAAAATCAGAAGCTGACATAGTTCTCAATAAAGAAATGGGAGATCTGAGGATCGGTTTTGAACAAACTGAAGATAAAATAAAATCTAAATGTTTAAATTTAGAGGTACCAGCTGAAATTGTTGAAGATTTGACATTAAGAGAAAATATAGAAATAAAAACAAATTCTCTTGAACTCCTTAATAGTTCTTCATCAACTCAACAAGAATTACCGTCAACAGAAAAGATTCAAATTTTGGAGTCTTGTCTTTCTTTGGTTCAAACTGATTCTCAGGAGTTAGGAGAGAAAATAGAGGAAGGAAACAAAATTCAAACCAAGAGTCAAGAAATTGAAAGTCGGGAAGATGAATTTCAGAATTGTCAACAATCAATGGAAGAAGAGCTCTTACTATTTCAAGAAGATAAACGGGAATTATCTAATAAAACTCCAGAAAATATGGCTGCTGATCAAAAGATTGAAGATCTCAGAGTCGATTTTGCACGAAAAGAAGATAAAATAAAATCTCTCGAAGTCAACAATTCGGAGAAATCGACTGAGATTGTTCAAGATTCGACATTAACAGAAAATACAGAAACGAAATCTAATTCTCTTGAATTTCTCAATAGTTGCAAATTAACTGCACAAGAATTAACATTGAATGAGAAGATTGAACATTTTAAGTCTGGTGTCTCTTCGGTTCAAACTGATTTCGAGGAATTAAGAGACAAAATAGAGGAAGTAAATCAAACTAAGAGTCAAGAAGTTAAAAGTCAGGAGTATAAAGTTCAGAATGGAGAAAAACCAATGGATGTGGATGAAGAAGAGCTCTTACTACTTGAGGGAGATATAATCGACGATGATCGGGTAATAGGTCTAGAAGAGGAAGAACTCTTACTAAATGGAGAAGGAGATGAGAATGAGATCTTGGATGAGGAAGAACTTTTGCTAACCGAAAAAGGAAAAGATGAAATACCGGAAAAAGAAAATACATCAACTCTGCCAGGAATTGGAAATGAAGAAGATAAAAGATGTGAAAAAGAATTATTAGGAATTAAAAATCAAAAAGATGAAAGAAATGAGGAATTGGTAATAACTGAAAATAGAAATGAATTAAAAGTGTTTCTAATTGAGAGCGATAATATGGAAGGAGAATTGACGTTAGTTGAAAAGGGAAGTAAGGAACGAGAATTGACAGAAATTGAAAAGGAAAAAAATAAAATTGTTGTAGAAAAGCCTAATATTGATTTGGATGAGGACAGATCACTCACTGAAACTAATTCTTCATTACCTTCAAGAGAAAGTAAAGATGATGAAGATGCAACGGATGTTGAGGATGGAGGAATTTTTTCAGAAAAGGAAAAAGATGAAAGTTCAGAAGAAAAGTTAATCGATTCGGGTAATCGAAAAGACAAAAGTAAAAGTCCGGAACTTGAAAAGGAAAAAGATAAAGTTGTGGAAGAAAAGCCTATTGATCTGGATGAGGACAGATCACTCACTGAAAGTAATTCTTTATTACTGGAATGTAGATCAGGAGAAGGTAAAGATGATGAAATTGCAATGGATGTTGAGGTTGGAGGAATTTTGTCAGGAAAGGAAAAAGATGAAAGTTCAGAAGAGAAGCTAATCGATTCAGACAATAGAAGAAACAAAAGTAAGAGTCCAGAACTTGAAAAGGAATGGAATCTATCAGATAAAAGAAGAGAAGTAGAATTTTTAGGAATTGAAAATCGAAATGATGAAAGAAATGAGGAATTCATAATAATTGAAAACATAGATAGACCAGCATTCATGCTACTTGAGAGCGAAGATGAGGAAGGAGAATTGGAAATAATAAATAGAGAGGGAAATAAGGAACGAGATTTGTCAGGAACTGAAGAGGGAAAAGATAAAAATTTGGTAAAAAACTCTATGTATGTACATGAGGGAGGATCATCAGAAACTGACACCTGTTCTACAGTACCGGGAGAAGTACAAGTTTTGTCAGATACAGAAACCGTAATGGGCGATTATCTATTGAGTCGAGCCTCACGAACAACTGACGAATCTGATAATTCCGACCAAACTCAAGTCATCTCTGATACAGAAAGTGATTAGAAGATAGTATTATTAAATAGTTTTTTTTACTCTACCGCCATTCAGTATTTCAGTCCTTAATCGATATTTTCGTCAATGACATTATTTTGTATCGAAAAATAGAATAAAAGATAGTTGTTTTGTTAAAGTATTTTATCAGTGTTTTTAATAAAGGATCAATTTTTAATTTATTTTTTTCTAGTAGGGTATGAGTTGTGATGTTATTTTGTCGAAGAATAGGAAAATTTTAAGATTTGTTTCCGCTCCAGCAGTTGCACGAGTTCTCAGGAACTTAGTACTCTTAGTACTCTTGAGATACAAGTTCTGATAAGGTTTTACGTAGGGAGTGCCCTGCACGTAAGGTCAGCATGTCAGGGGCTTGTCATCGTTCTCCACATTTCTCTTCGGTTCTCCACGCCTTCATACAAGTCAAAATCTTTCAATATTGACCAGATTTTCCATTTCATAAGCGGATGTAAAAAATATATAGTTGAAGAAATGAAGAAACTTGAATGTGGAGAAGTTGAGACTCTGAAGGAAATTTAATGTCTTTTGTGAAGTTTGCATATTTCATGTGGCATATATGTGTGTATAAGGAATTTCCAATGTTTTTCTTCTACGTTCAGTAAGGTAGGAGTGCCAGGACGATAAACGAGAGAACGGGAGAAAAGAAGAGAGAGATACAGGTGCAACGGTGCGGCTCGCCTCGATTATCTTCTTTTTACTGTTTTTACCACACTGGACTCTCCATGGACTATAAACACGTTTGTGTGTTTGTATTTTAGCTGTAGGATGTGTACCGAGAAGCCTTGCCTGCGTACTCTTTGAAATACGGCAAAACACCTCTGCCTCTGGCGGAATCGAGATTCAAGGGAAAGAATAAGAAAGAAGATAAGAACCTGCAAGATGGAAGCCAAAGTCGATCCTTTCTGGTTTTAATTTACAAATTTTAACACATAAAGAGTGTATTAGCAAATTTTTATGAAGGCCTAACTATAGATTTTGCTAGGTTTCGACAGGGGAAAATTGAAGGAGAAAATTCTCGAAAGGAATCTGTCTGATGCATCAGAAGATGGGCCGAGGAAAACGTGATGAGTTACTAATTAGCAGAATTTGTATTGAGGATGTGTGAAGAGTGAGAAGTGATCTCAAAATACTGAATGAGAATGTTTCACAGAAGCATTTTTTTCCGTTAGAGGCTCTTTAAATATTGAAATGGGATGTCCAAAATACATATGAATGTGTGTATTTAAAAAGTTAAGAGAAAATACTCTTTGTTTCTTATATTTTTCGGCTTACACGAATTTATTAATTTGTAATCTTTTTAATTTTAAGTTCCTTGAGAAAAAGATGTTAAAGGCTTCTGAAGTGCAGTTCCAAATTCCAATTTCTAAATTTAAGGATTCAAAGACTTCTAATTCCTGAAATTAGGTAATTATCCTTGTACGTCAGTTTCTTACTACTCATTTGAACAAATCTTATCCTCCTTTTTATAACCAAGTCTTATAAACTTGGATCTTATTTTTTGCGTCTTTAATTTTTTTCTTCTTCTCTTTATTTCTATAAATATTGCTGCTTCTGCTCAATTATTCCTTTGGCCCTCATTACAGCTCCGCTCTTTGGAATGAGTAAAAACAATCGGATGCAAATTGGATAAGAAGAGATGGAAGACATCCTTCGGACAAGTTATCCCTCTCAATTCTCAAGATAGAGCTACCGAGGACAGATAATCCTTGACGCGTTAACCGCCACGGATAAACGTTCAGAGGTAACGTCTGCCATATGCTGGACTGGAAATACCAACCGCGATTTTTGTCTGAGTGTCGGAGATCTTGGGTGCGAAGACGCAAAGAAAAAAAAAGGACATAATGGCAGAGTTTAAGACACAAAACTCCAAGGTATATATCATTGTATGTAATATAATTTTCTTTTCTTTATCATATAGTATTATATTGTAGCATACCCCTGTAACTATGCCCTTTCATAATCTAATTAATGTATATCTAGCAGTACTGCAGTATATAGTTAGAGGAAACAACTTCTGACTACTTCGCACGGGAACTGCTTCGGTGCCGTTTGCGACGCAACGAAATTCCAATGATGCGTCATTGTTTATATCGCACTTTGAATTATAACAAGGCGAAACCGTTACTTCTGGGGAATCATCCGACAACTATTCACCTATCGCGATTTTCTTCCAGGTCGACGATCAGTGACTTTGAATTCAGAAATTAGAAGTCAAGAGGATTCAAATGTAGAGCTTGTTTTATTTATTTATGGTAAGGAGGGTCTTCTACTATATAAATTTTTAAGTATCATTTCCAACTTGTTGAACTTGTTGAATCCCGGAGAAATCCTCCTTGGAAGAGTTTAAGTTTTCAAAAAAAATCAATTTGGGGCTCATTTTTGGGCCCTGAAGTTGAATCTCATTCTTAATTTTAGAAATTATTTAATTATTTTCAACGCTTTTAAAGATTCGAATATTTTTGCTTATTTGATATTCCACTCTTTAGCCCTTAGTTGGCTCTTTTTGTGTTTTTTTCTCTCTTTGTATCTTTTTTAAATTCTTCGATGTTTCCTTGGCAAAAAATTCATTCTAAGTGTCGTTATTTGTTATTACAAGCGCAATTTTAGCGTGTAACGAGCCAAGGGCTGCAAATCCGTGAAAGGCGATAAGGATCGTTGGACCGACCGTGAACTTTGCACCGTGAGAGGATTTTTCCCGGCTTAACGAGTCGTGTAAGAGTTCCCGCGCTTCGAGACAATGAAATTGAAGGTTCCCCTTTTCTTCCTTAGTTTGCAAATATATTTCTTTTTCCGTATATGAACGCTTGCTCAGTTTTACTGAAAATAAGTTTTCAAGTATTGAAATCGAACTTCTTTTCTGACCTTTGACATTTTCTTGTAAGAATGAAATTCCCATACTTTCTATCCAGTTTTAATTTTAGGTTCTTTTTTTACATTTTTTTCTAAGGGATTTTATTTAAAACTACATATATTCATTGTTTGACAAGAGATTTACAGCCAAGGATTTTCTATTCTATGTCGTAGTATACTTCTAGATCAAACTAATATGTCCTCGAATATGTCATAACAAAGCTGAGAATTTATGTTCATAGTTTGAACAAAGACTCCATCAAAATAAAATTTTGTTGATCTAACGCTATCTCTGCCGAGCCTTCAATTAAGTGATAAGAGAATAATAATAATAATTTCCTCAAATTTTTCAAGTTTTTATAAAAATCTTGAAATCAAGTTTTTTAATTTCAAATTTTCAATTTTTTTTTAATTTTTGAAACTTCTGCAGATCTGAAAGTCCTAAAATTTGGAAGCCTTTTACTTTAAAAAATTAAAGACTTCTACCATGAATTCTATATTTACAAATTGCAATTTTTTGGAAACATTTATCTGTGCAACTTTTTTTCAGAGTTCGCGGTCGCTGCTTGAAGTTCATTGACATCCTCAAGAGCTGAAGAGTTTTTACAACATTCTAGTCTCTCAACGTCTTGATTTTTGTATTTAGTCAATCTGGGAGACCTTCTTCGAAGCTTTCGCGCTTTGAAGAAAGGAACTGACATTGTCGGTTCTCAGTTAAAGAAATCCCTGAAGATTGGAAACTAGCTTTTACCTTTGAGTGGAGCCACTTGCCAAGGTCTTCCAACTTCATTCCAGGAGTCGGTAAGTCGAAACCTCTATTGATGACTGATGATGATGGTTTTATTATTTGCTCATCAGATATTTAGATAAAGTTAGGGAATTTGAAATTTTGTTTTTTGTATTTCTAGTTTTCTATAAGGTCGTGGAAGAACTGTTCTTGCCTGTATACTAACGCTTTTAATTTTTCAGGTGCTAATAAATTCTTACGTCGGTATTTCAGTATTTACTTCATTATTTTATATATATATTTCAATGACATGTTTATCAGGAGTTCAATAATAGAAAATGAAAGAGCAACTGATTTTTTGAAAGAGAAAAATAATGTAGTCTAATACCTGAAAAAAATCGTTCTGCGTGATGCATTTTAGTTTTCATTTTTATTTTATTTCATTCTATTCTTTTTTAATTTCTAAATATTTAAAAGAATTTTATCTCTCCTTTTTATAATATTGTTCTTTTTAAAATTTTTGACAGGTTTATCATCAAATAATACAGGCTCATCTCTATCTGTTACAGGTCTGAGTCAGTGTTGGCGCATATATTGCGGGTGGAAGGAATTATATGTATAGGTATGTGCAACCGGTGAGAGACAAGGTGACAAGAGAGAAACGAAGACAGAATATTGCGCACGTTGGTTTCTGTCAGGGCCGTGTTAAAAATCTCCTTAAGCGTATGAGTTTACTTACCATACGAGGAAATTTAGATTGTTCGCATTTTTTTCCCATAATATTTACTTTTTCAAAAAAATAGTAGCAGACAGATTTCTGTATTCACATTCTTTACATCTTCGCACTATTGTTTTTTGAAAAAAGTAAAAATTGTGGAAAAAAAACCGAGTAATCTTAATTTGCTTATACATTTGCTCATATGGTAAGTAACGTATGCCCTTAAGAAAAGATTCCATTATTATCTTTTTCAATCCTTTTTGCTTATTAGCCTCTATTCCTCAACACTTTTTTATCTATATTTTAAAATAATCCTAATCTCATGGCTAATCTTTTCAATCCTCTATATAGATAGATGAGCACCATAAACATTAAAATATAAGCTTTCAGCCCAAATAAAACTTCTCTCAAAATCTAAAACCAGACCCACTAGAACATTATAGAATATACTAAATACTAATAACAATTTTTTTCAGATTTTTAGGACTCAAACCAGACTTTTTGGACCACCTTTGGATAACTCCTGATTCAGCTGTTTAACTAATGTATCTGATACCTGTTACTCTTCTCCTACAGTCAGTGGTCTACTCTCGATAACTACAGCCCTGCTGAAGAGGTTTGAGACGAAAGGGGCTTAAAACCTCTGGAGAGGGGCAGTTAGGCAGGTATTGGCGCGGGCGGTGGGGCGGGGGCGGATTGGAATGGAGCGGAATGGAAAGGCAAGGCGAGGCAAAGCGGTTTGGCTGGCCTGGTGGCTGGTGTTTGCTGGTTGTAGGCACGGCACCGACTCACGGAGTTGATTCGAGACTTCGAGTTCAGCCTCGTTGGCACGCGGGAATCGGAATAGAGACCGAGGATAGAGGATCATGAAAGTGCGCCGTCAGTCGTGCCAGTACTGTCAGTGCAGCCAGTGCAGCCACCGCGAAACGAAATCGCCGCGAAAACCTAAATACCATCGTCGCGGCCGCGTTTGAACTCATCCCCAAGGTTCCCAAGGCCTTCAAAACTCCAGAACCCTTGTTTCCTTGACTACCTTCCTGCCTGTTCCAGAAACCAAGATTTTAGTCCCGGGATTCGGGAGGAGCTCGTCGTCTCCTAGAAACCAAAACAGGTGGGAAACTTCACTTTCATATCTTCAATTGTTAATTTTTGAAAATCGAGAGAAGTGAAATGAAATTGGCGGACCAAAAATGATATAGAAAGATAGTGGAACTGAAGAAGAAGCGAAAGGATAGAAGAAAAACAAAAGAGAAGACATAAAGAGCAGAAGAAACTGATGAAGTAGTGAGAAGAAAAGAAGAAACTGATGAAGAAGACAATTTAGAGAAGAGGAGGTGGAGGTAGAGATTCATTCTCTTTGTTTTATTCTTGATGTACGTTTATCCTTGATGTTGATTTATCTTTGATGATGCAAATGGAATTCAAGAATTGGGGTTGGTTGTTTAAAGCGAAAATTGAATTTAAATATCTTCTTACATGCAGAGTTTTCTTATTAACTCATTCAATTGCATAAAGTTTTTGCGAATATTTTTATATTCTTCATATCGGTTTCAACAGCTGGTCAAACACTTCTGTTACATATTAACTTGTCTCTGGAGTTTGATAAATACAAGTCTTGACATACCAGTTACAAATTACAAGTGTCACCTTATTTGTATGCTCTGGGGTTTTGAAATGGAGTAGTTAATAACAAATTAGAGTAATTAAATACCAGGAAAAGAAGATTATAGTCCGGAAGAAAATAAATAGGAAGGGTAATTATTAAATCGATCTTTGAACTTTAGATGTCTTTACTGAAGATTTGAATCCTGGCTTAGTTGTGAGTAAACCGGATATAGGTTTGCCTCTTACAGCAACAGGTTTTGGCTCCTAAAAGGCTAGTAAGAAAAGGGAGTGAGGCTTTAAAAGAATAAATAAATGGATAGTGGGTTGTAAAGAATTGGACATCAGATTTTACATGAAAAGTTTATATAATCGTGTATGTAACTAATTAGTATTAAGTATTATATCAATCGCGTGAAGAAGAAAGTATGAATCCATGTGTGAGGTCATACTTTTTGCTTCAACCTTCATTATATGATCCAACCAGATGTTAAAAACGCCATAAGCACAGTTCAAATATCTCTGAGTCAGGTCATTTACAATAAAGTACATAACAATAAAATTGAGGAGTTAGAAGTGATATAGAATCCCATCGGATTTATTATGTTTAAGTGGAATATTGTTTAATATTCCTTCAGGGAAAACCGAGAGAAACCTTATGTATTTTTAAAATATTCGGAGCATAAGATATTCTCCAGCTTCTTCCACTCTAGATCGATTATTCTGTAACACGAGCGAAGGACCCTGCCTATGTTATGTTAGCTCGGAACACATTACCTGGAAAAATTTTTGTATAGAAGAGCCAGGTATAACTCATAGTGACATTGTAGTTTCAACAAATTCGTGTTCTAAAATATTTTCGAAATCTCACGACTGTCTTCAAATTACACTTTATTTTAAAGAATTTCGACAGTTGGGAGATTGACAATTTCTTTCTTTGCATCTTGTGAAGAAGTATGTAAAATAATTGTTAGAAATGGACAACATTTAAAGTTTTGAAGGTTTCATATTCACAGTTTGAAAGTTTGAGAACTTGACAACTCAAATAATTCCAATTCGAATTTTGAAAGTTTTTAAATTTAAAAGTGAGACAAAAGTTTCAATATTTTGTTGTCACCCTTAATTGAATTCCATACCTTCATCACTGATCAATATATTTTCTCCTCAATCTTGAAAATTCATAATACTAATTCAAATTATTTTGCAGATAAAGAAGAGAAAAGCTTTAAGAAAAAGAAAAAATGGGCCTTGACCGGTGGCACGACTGTTCAGGTCCTGCACAGGTGTCATCCCTTTCCACGAGGACTTGGGGAAGGACCCGTCACCGTTTCTCATGATACCTCAACTTTTCAGTTTTTTGGGAAAGTGCTCGAAGGAATTTCCATACCCGACGACCTTGGAAGAGGTCCCAACTTCTCCAGCTGTCCAAAAAATTATTTCATTTCGAGGTATTCATCCGGATCATCCTATCAAGTGCGCGAAGTGCTCCTTTCAAAAAGGGAGTGAAAGTGAAGGGTTTTAAGAGTGGTGTGAAGAGTGAAGAGTGAAGAGTAAAGAGTGAAGAGTGTTCCCTTGCCAGATTTTTCCCCTCTGGGCAGGAATGATGCGACTGCGAAGGAGTCGACATCCGGAACCGCTTTCTCGGTTTTGCGGGTCTCTACTCATCATACTCCTAGTTTTTGCTGAGGTGAGCTTCATGAAATTAACCTGCTTCTTGTAATCTAGGCGATCCCATAACAGGAGCAGAAATCGAATGAAATGGAAACATGTCGAATAAAATTAATATTTCAATATTTGAATCTTTTGAAATTAGAACTTTGAAACTTTGGAACGTTCCAAGTTCAATTGAGACCAGACTAGGAATCTCCTCTAATTGATAACCCAGATGAAAAGTTCGACTTCATGAAATATATAAACTATTCATAGAACATTAAGAACTGATTCGATCTTACATGAATTATTGTAGGCGTCGCTTCGTAGGACAGATTGATTTTGCACACTGGGAGAACAGAGGATTATTTTTAGATTGATTTATTAGCACCTCAGGTTCTTTGAACGATTTTTAAAGAATTTATGTGAGGTAAGACGTTTCACGTTATACTGCTGAGCCCTCGTGGCGCAATCTTTTATTACTGAGGTCATACCGCATATTATGCGGGCGGGAAATTAATTATTCAACTGCAGCAGCTCTGAAAAATAGAAAACAATTTCGGTTCGTTGAAATAGAAACTATTGTTCCAGAGCCAGAAGAATGACGCTATTTCTCAATTTTAATTACATTAGGCAAGGCTTGTTTTATTTCAGTAATTATTCTTATTCTCTATTAAATTATAAAATTGTCTTTCGATTGTTAAAGCCTCATATTTATATTCTAACGATTTATACTTTTGTTCAAATTCCAATCTAAATATGATTCTCTGGGAAATTCTGAAAATGAAGGTTTTGTCAAATGAAGATCTCTTCTCAAGAATGACAGTTTCGTAAGAGGATCGAGTGGCTCGAATTTGACACCTCATCGACGTTAATTTTCTGCCTTGCTCTTCTCATGTTAACAAGTTCAGATAATAATGGCCCTTTGATTGGCCCTCTGACAAGATTAAATTCACTCTGCTGCTCGAAATTTTAGAGATTATTTCCTCCATGAACACATCAGCACACGACCTTAATTTAATGATCGACGAAATCTGGATTGGTCTTTCAACATTTCGGTTTCAAATCAAATCAATTCTTTCAATCCCGAAGAATGAATTTAGGAAACTTTTATTCAGTAGCAGCTTTTTGTTACTGATTTATCGACATCTGGGGCTTTCCAGGGTTCAAGTCAATGTTGAACTTAGATTCTGTATAAATCTGGAAGAGAATTATTTTATTTTGGGATTGTTAGATACTTTATTACCTTTGCTCTAGATTTTGCCTTTTTTTACAATGAAATTCAAAAATAGATTTCAATCTATTCGAAATACAACATTCTTTTGTCCGATATTTGATTTCTGTACGTGTCCTCAGGCCAACTTTCTGATTTCAGTCACGAAATAAGTGAAGCGTGGCAAAAGTTAAAAGTGGGGTACGATGGCCAATCAGAGAATTGGTCGATTAGTTTTAGAGCCAAACACGCCAATGCTATAAAAGTGATAATACCACAATAATGTCCGAAAGCTAACGCTTTCTTCGTATCTGGTATTATGCAAGAGGTTTTACGCCTATCAGTCATGAAATTATTTTTACTAAAAAACCAATAAGAATAATATTAATAATAATAATTATACATTATACTTTTACTAGAAATTAGTTACGAATATTAAAGAAGCCTCGATGAACGAAGCAAAATGGAGTTGACTTTCCATCTTCGAAAGTTTCAAAGCCAATGAAGCTGATTAAAAGTTTATGACTAATTATACGTATTTAGGGAACAGTTATTGGGTACTTAAATATTGCGAGCAAGTTTCTTTCCACGAATTGAATAGGCCGGGAAAGCTAAGGCTGAATTTCGCAAGAGACATCAGTTAAAATCCGTGCAAAGACTCGACCATTGGCCGCTTAATAGCCTTCCCCTTCACTGTCTTACATTCATAAAATCCGTGCATTCTAAAACCTGTACGATGTAATCATATGCCTATATAGGGTAGCCTGAAAAACAGTCTAATCTCTTCAATCCGAGTCATTTCTCACATTAGAGAACCAGGTTCTTATTTTACAAATGGAATAAGACCTTCTTCAATTCTGATTCGATTAGAAATATATTTTCAAGTAGAAGACTCAGTTTCACTGGTTCCGAAATATTTATTAGAGTCATTTTCAAAAATTTTCTTGAAAGTGACGTTAAATTTGGAAATTTGTAGTATTATATTTTGGTTTGAGAATTGAAATTATATATTTTTGAACATTCCAATTTAAAACGTCTGTGGTAATTTAATTCTTTGGTTTCTTCTTTTAGATTTAGATCTGAGTTAGTTAAAAAAATTTTTTATTTTAACTCTATATCTTCTAAAACTGGTTCCGAATAAAAGGAGCTTTTCTCTTTTGTCTCCTGCCTGCGGATTTTTTTAGTGAAATGAATACGGTAGATTATGAATATGAATAGATGAATATAGATGCGTAACTCGTAACCGCGAATAATTAGGGATTCCATTAGTGAGTTTGCATCTCTATTCATTATTTAAACATTGAATTTCTGGTTTCTTTACTAGTTCGAACAATAAGGAGCCCGGAATGACGTTTATTCGATGCCGGAAGTGGGGCACGAGCAATGATGAAAATCCTCTTTTGTTCCTCTCGTTGGGCTTCATAAAACAGTGGAACAAACGTATCTAGAGTGTGGCACGAGAAAAGTTTGAATGAATTGGACTCAGTCTGGGATATTATTATTTAAAAAGTTGGAGACACGGTTGTTTTCACAGAGTCGTTTTCTACTTTTTCTTTACTTTCTAGAAATTCTTGAGTTTTCATTTCAAAAAAAGAGAAATGATAAATTTGTCAATTTTCTTTTAAACACCATTTTTAAAAATACTTTGTAATCAAAGGGACATTCTTGGCCCACTCTGTATATTGAACCGCGAATTTTCGCGACACGAATACCTGTTGCGAAACTAGATTCAATTCGCGGAAGAACCAAGCTATTTCCGTTTCGTCGAATTTACTGCCAGACGATCGACGAATTTTAATTTTTCGTTGCATTATTTACTGATTTGCCTCTTTCTTTTGTTTACGATGCAATGAATGAATTTTTATCAATCGCCAGGAACTTCCGCTTTCAGATGTGGAGATACATTTCCAATTTAAAGTACTTCTCAAAGTGCAAAACAATTTAAGATTCGGAAAATTCGACAATTAACAATGAGACCGAAAGATTATGTAACAAATTTGTGAAATTACATAATATGTAATATATCTTTTGTATTTAAATTATATGGATAGATATACTTTCTTTTAGGAAATTTATATTTGTTAGATATTTTCTTGAATAGTATATTCTGGACCAAACTATTTATGAAACATTTACCTCCCTCTATTCTCTATAGATAATTACTTTCAAGACGAGAGAGTAAGATTTCTCGAGGTCGTAGCAACTTTCCGGGTAATTTAAATATTTACGCGCCACAGAGTACAGCAGTTGCGCGTACATACGTTCACGTAAATGTGCAATTATGCAACCTGTTTTTTCTTTTTTTTTTCCCTTTTTTTTTTACTTCGTATCAGGTTATCTCATTTTTGTCTTCTTTTTCTGCATTTTGTTTTACCTCCTGATACGTAATATAAATAAGAAAAACAAAGTTAAACACGCGATGCCGTTAAAAGGCCTTATTTCGCGATTTCCAAAAAAAGAACTGGAAATTACTGTATAATAATTCATTGTGAGAAAGGTTTTTTACGATTTCATAAGCAGATCTTTTAATATATTAAATTTTTATATGTTTTTAATTCTATAGTTCATCGTAAGTCGATTATAACTTGTAAGAGACTAAAAATGTTCCCACGCTTTTCTTGATGGAAGAAGAGATATCGTGAAATAATAATTTTGAACCGCGAAGCGTGTCTCCAGTTGGAGTTGATTACCGGCTAATGAAAAATTTTAGGATCTTTTTTTATATTATTTTTATTCATTTCAGAATTGTTTCTTAACACGAGAGTGCACGAAATTCAAGGAGAATTGCGTGACTTTAATAATTAAAAATTGCCGCGCCTTTCAAATTTAATTAAGAGCTTTGTATCAAATATTCCTAGAGAAAAAATTATCTAAAACAGCTAGAGAATAGTAAAAATGGATTTTGGATTTTGGGAACTGCAATTTTACTTTAAACTCTGAGGAAGTCTATAACTATCTTTACATTTCGAAGCGTGGTCGGCTATAAATACTTGCACCACGTGCCTTAATTCCCAACACATTGGTATCGGATCCAGTACTTTTATTTTCATTTATTTCATACAATTATTTATTAATTTACTTATTAAAAACCCACTTTAATTCCTGAAACTACAGAATAATTTCGGTGACTTTAAAATACTAATAAAAACGAAAAAAAAAGATTTTACTCTTTTATTGAATGAGTATAAATGTACAAAGAGTTGTAAAACTTGAGTTAAGAATGAGTAAACAAGAGAGTATTCTCACGTTGCGTTGAAATATTATTTTCTCTGAAATTAATACAAGGGACTCGATTTCTACATTTTAGAGACCAACGCGAGATTTTAATCTCGCGTTCAGATTAAATTTATACGTGGGCACATTTTACTTATATGACATGCAATTCATAATGTAACTCATGTAACCTCTGTTAATGATTAGACTACTCACTCGATGATTACACAATGGCCGAGTCAGTTTTCAATAGTCAATTTATCATTAATCATAAATAATAAGGCTCCTCTCACATCCGGTTTATAAATCATTCATTAGGCTATTTTGAAAAAATCCTCCGACAAAAACTTCAATATACTAAAAAGCTTTTCGATTAACTTCATCAACCCTAATTACTAATTTAAACAAAAAGATTGGGAGCCTATTCTCTTTTTTCTGTCTTCTATTTACGTATAAAGATAATAATTCGCAGTTTGCTCAATTACTTAACACTTGGCCGAGAAAATTCAAACCGTGGGAGAGACTGAAGTTTATAAGCTTTAAGTTTAAGTCAGTATAAGTCAGTCAAGCAATCAAGAGTGGGGCAGATAAGCCAGTGACATTCGTAGCAAAAGTATCTCGTCTCTGACGTCATATGTCTGAAAAAGGAAAATCAAGCATAAAAGACACATGGCACGAAGAGCAACTGTCAGGATTGCTAAATATAATTCACCCGGCGCTTTTGAACCCTCAGAATCGACCCATCTTCCCGCCTCTTCCTTTTATCCACCCCCGATCCATTTTATTCCCATCATTGGCGAATTCAACTTCTCTATGAATTATATAATATATAAAATTCAATTTCCTGTCCTTTTATTTATTTTCTTTATTACCACTTTCCTTATTTATCACTTACATATTTTTATACCATATATTATTTTTTATAGAATATCTGAAGGGAATTATGATTTCTTCGCTTACGCCATTGAGTTGGAAAGTAGTTGTTCTTCTCCAAAGGTCTGGTGGCACGTCTGCACGTGCCACCAGACTCTTTTATTCACAAGCGTGTACAAGTGAAGTTAATCAACCCCTTTTCCAATGCCTCGGAGTTTATAGATTACGACACGTCAAAAGAGCTTATTTTTAGCCCTGAAAAGCACTTATACCCATTTATCAATCGTAAAAGCTTTTCCTTCAAAGACTAGCTTATTCTAGAAATAAAAATAGTTAATAGAGTCGGATAAAGTAAGGACAAATTAAAAAAGTTGAGCAAAAATTTTCAAGCGCATCAAACTTTACCAATTGTAGGATTCGCAAAATTTTTCAGTAATCTTCACACAAAAAACAAGGACTAAAAGTGTTTACAGCTGAAATCAGTTTTTAGGCTGAATTTCAGTCTTAAGTCAGTTTTTAGTCTTGTTTTTAGATTTCTTAGTCTTAAAACAAGACTAAAAACTGTCTTAAGACTGAAATTCAGCCTAAAAACTGATTTCAGCTGTAAACACTTTCAGTCCTTGTTTTTTCTGTGTTTAATCTATAATTTAAAGTTACAAAGTATTTTTACTTTATAGAAATTTTTCTCATTATAATAATGAGTGGATTTTATTTATAAGAAGATCCCGGATTCAAGAACCTGACCCAGCTATAATATTTTTCTACCTAGACTCGTTTCTTGGTGACTTACGTATCTCAACTCGGAGAATCCTCTTCGAGGGGATCCAATGCAGTTTGTATCGAATGTCGTCCTTGCCCCAGGGACTTCGAGTTTATCTTTTTCGTACATTTTTTATAAGCCTACTTCACATTTATTTAGCGTCGATCTGGAAAAACATGTTTCTGAATTCTGGGTTCATTAAACTTTCATCTCGAAGGTTGACAATTTTCTCCTTCTTTTTATATTTGAAACGTATCAATAATTTTCGAATTTCACCTGAGTTTTGAGTCTCTAAGTTTTTCTCTTTTATAAGTTTTATTTTAATTAATAAACTTTTGCGACAAGTCTGAGATTTTTTTCCACCTTACGGTGGAAAAATTTTGCAAAAAAGTTGGGTTGAAAGTGACGGACTCGTTTAAACTTTACATTTGATTCGAGAGAAGCCCGTCAGAATTCCAATTGCGAGTAATGAATTCGCCGTTGAAAGTTTTCAAGCGCGAGGCGCATTCCATTCAATTCCATGCGTTTATGAAAGGGGCTTGCATGAATTTTAACACGATGTCGCACTTCTGTTTCACGACCGTTTAATTAGAACGATGGACCGGGTTAAATCGCTAAATGTTTCATTCATTCGTAAAACTACTTGTCCCTTCTTTAGCCTCGATCATTCCTAATATTCCTTAAGAAGCCTGAGAACTTACAACTTATTTTATTTTCAATTTCACAAAAGAAAACATACTTTTAGATTTTGAAACAGAAAATATTAATTCACAGTATATCTTTTTAAAAGATCCATTCATCTCTTATATAAATATGAATTTCTTGTCATTAGCTTAAAGGTCATTCATCCTAAATGTCAACGTGAAAAAGTATTGCATCCTCAATTGATTTAAAGTGTAGTTCGAAGGTCATCAAAATATGTAAATCCATTATTGCGTAACTTCATCTGAAAAATTTATAATGTAAGCGTGGTTGTCATTTGGTAGAAACTTGAAATTAATTTAATAAATTAATGTATAATAAATTTAATGTATAATATAAAAATTAAATAGGAAATGTAATAAAATATATCTGATTGAAACCCTTATTTTCCGAGGGTTGGAAATAATTTAGTAAAGTTTGAAATTCTACAAAGAAGGAAATTAGAAATAGGAAAGGGAGCATCAGAAGTTAAATATTGAGAGAAGAGATGAAACAATTTCGAGCTCGCAGTTTCCGTTCGTAGAGATCCGGAGATTATAAAGTTCTTGAAAGAGAAACAAACTCTTAGCACCCTCAAGCAACTGCTCATATCCGGTTTCAAAGAAGAAGAAGGATACGAGGCGACGAGTGCTAACGAGAATGAGAGAAAAACGTCTAGGAGCAAAAGAAACAAGAAAACCACCAGATGCATGAGAATCAAATTATAATATTTTAAAACACATTTGAAAGAGGGTAAAAGGCATAAGCGACATTTTTTACGACAAATTCATCAATAAATTTATATTTTTTTATAAATAATAAGATTATAAATGGTAAAAATCTCTCAGTTTTATGAACTAAGGTCTTATATGAAAGGCGATTAACAAAAGAATTGCAAACTCGTCACAAGTCACAACATATATACAAAAGTCACAAAGACTTCATTTTTACAAAACAAGAACTCACTCATGTTTTTAAAATCAATACTCGCTCTGTTTTAAAAATTTCACACGAAGTCATCTTTATTAATATTATTCTCTCTCTTCTTTTATCTTCGCAACAATAAATTGAATTTAAATCTTATAAAGTTTCATTCCAACGAAAATAAAATGGAAAGTGGAATTTACAATTTGAAAAAATGCAGGAACATTTTTACATGAGAAGAGATAAAGCAGGTACACCAGGTAAATAAGCACGGAATAATGATTTACTAATGCGGTCTTGAAATCCGATAAACAGGAAACGATGTTCATTCGAGTGTAGATCGTATCTCATATCGAAGTTTTCAGACTCATTGGATAATTTGTTTCTCTAATCTTCTATTTTCGCAGTAATCACATCTACCTTCATTAGTTGTAAAAATGTAAACATATTATAAATAAATAATTTATTTATTCTAATTTCAATATTTGTATATTCAGAAAAATGTACTGAAAAATTGGAACTAGATGTCATTTCCTATTTCATGTATACGAAATTAAATTAATCTCAGATCAAGGAAGAGGAAATTTCTCTCTTCCATATATTGTCTTGATTAATAATTATTATAATTAATTATTTTTACGGAGAGGAACTTCCGTGTGAACGACCGATCAAATGTGAAGAAACGAACGGTTTTCTAGCGACCTAGAAACGCGATGGGATCTTTAGATTGTTGATCATCCCACATAAAAATCTAGAAACATTTCTTTCAAATCTGTTAAATTATCATAAAATATTTTTTAAATTAATAAACGTCAATTTTAATTTGAAAGAGAATAAAGTGTAAAAAATAAAAATTTCATAAGCATGAAAAGTCTGGAACTGACACAAAGCGAGGGAATTAATAAATACAGTTTTATAATCTCTTTATTGATGCATGCAATCTGGGAGTAGCTAATCCAATTATTTCACATTTAATCCATTATCACGTCACTTTTAAACATTTTATTCAGTTTATTTCTCTGCATAAATCTCCATATAAATTCAAATTCAATTGTTTACTTGAATTATCTCAGTGACTGAACCGTAACTCTGCTGTCAAAATTTTAAAAATTGAAAACAAAGAGCTTAAATTTATTATAGCATTAACCATCTCTGCTAGGAACTGACATCAGTTTCTGTAAAACGCTGATTTGTGCATTTGCAAGGAAATGATTTTCAGAATCGATGAATATTTATCAGCTAGTTTGCAGAAACGGAATACTAATTTTTACCGTTTCTCTTAAAGTTTTGAATCGGTATTATCCTTTTTGAAAAATTATTTATTCTTTTGTTTGTTTTTTTTAATGATTATACACAAAAATTGTTCAGCAATAAGTAAGGTTTTAATTATTTTTTTTTCATCTGGATAGCTTATATTTTATTATGTGGATTAAGGATTCATAGATGAATAAAGAAGATTTCTAGATTTTTACATACAAGGGCAGGATCATCGCGTAAGAATAATTGCAAAACAAAAGTCATAAAAAATTCTTTCTGCTCGTTTCCTTCGTTCGAGGTCGAGCAAGGTTCGTGTCTTATCTCCTGAAATCCTCATTCGTCGTGAGAAAAACAGAATAAAGGTGGAAAAGACTGGTAATCGATTTCTCACTTGACGATTCATGCGTATTAATTTTCTCTCGCTACTCTTTTATTCTTCCGCAAATTCCATTCGCATCATAAATTCATAATTAATCATTTAGAATTTTTTTCTTCTTGGTCTTTACCACACTCTCCAGCAGATTCAAAAAATATTAAAAATATACGAAAACTCAGGGAATGTGTTATGTTATGAACTTTTTTTTTTTAAATGAAAAGTAAATTAATGATTGTCAAAAAAAAAAAAAAAGATGGAAGAAGCTCTTTTATAATGAAGAATATAAAATAAATATAAAGAAACTAAAGAATTTTTCACAAGTAGCGGAATGCAACAAAAGCACAATTTTAACTCTTCGGTCGTGCTCAGGCTCTTAAGGGTTAGAAATAAACTATCGAGATTCACCAGATGGTTAATTTATTATGATAGTCAAAGGTCATCGCTCGTAAAAACAGCACCGGTACCGGTACCGGTGTAATGAAGGCAAGAAAACGATTTGCTCAACAAAACAGAACTCGTCTTTAAAACTTGTCTTTAAATACAAAAAAAAAAAACAATTTTAAAACCCCTTTTAAATCTCCATTCTAAAATCTAAAATAAAAGAATCTTATTTGCATTCTCAAAACCCAAGGAAACCAGAATCGTCACTTTTTTTTTGTTCATAAAGAAAGGAGATTTATTTCCTTATTTTTCCTTGAAAAAGAAATAGATTATTATATATACTCTTTTATGGATCTGCAGTTATTTTTCGAAGATATCAGAATGAAAAGTTAAAGATGCGAAGCAAATGTAAATAATGTGATGCTAGACTTTAAAAAAGACTCTGTCGGATAACTTTCTTTATCTTTTAAGACTCCTCGACATGCTTTAGGTATTCTTTTAGTTTCACGTGGAATGTCTAAGGCACGTACATTCGTTCACGGCATTCTGGTTCACCGACGAGTCCCGAATCTCTAAATAAGCTTACTATGGCACGCATAGAATACAAGATCCCATAAAAAACACCATCTTACAGGAAAATAAAAAATTCCTCGGAAATACGCTTTCAGAAATGAAAACAGAAGGGGTTGAGTCTCTTGAAAGTAGGTATGGTATCAAAACAAAGTACATTTCATTTCACATGCGTCCTGCATTCAAAAACTTTCCATATTTTCAGGAACATACAGTTTTGTACAAACATTCCTCAAAAAACCGATCCAAAGTCCTCGTCTCTTACAAAAATTCAAATCTGAATTTAAAAAATATTTCAAAGGAACAAAATAATTTCGATTACTTCTGTGTACATTGACTCTTAATCTGAATTAGTCATTTTGACTCATCTATCGATTTAATGTCGACCAAAATAAATTATTCAATGTACCACAGATAATTATTTTAAACATATAAGATATAAATATTTAAAATTTTATATAATAAGCAGTAGTAGATATTTCATTTTAATATCTGAGGATATTAAATATAAATATATAGATAGTCGTCCGATAATTAAAAAGCAGATATATTAAGATTTATTATTAACAGTTAATATCTATTTCTCTGCATGGCACCTTCAACTTTTTTTAAATTTTATTTTGTTGCCTGACAAGCACTCACCTAGCAATAATAAAAAAATCAAGTTAAAGAAGATTTTGAAACGGAAAATGTAATTTTATATGTCCAATTAAAACTTCAAAGAAAGATATCAACCCACTTCAATTTTTCGAATTGCACTCTGTCAACAAGGAGACCCCCAGACTAAAAAGATTGACGCTTCAAAAAGTGTTTTACAATGATTGCTATTGTCGACACCAGTCTTGATGGGGCTAGAATTCTGAAGAGGGAGGGTTTTCGCTGAAAGTTTCATTCGTCGTCACGTGTCGAGGGAAACCCTTTAATTAAATCCGCCTTAAAATTTCCATCTGTCCTTACTCGACAACCGAGCCCCCTGCCAAAGTACGATTAGGAACTCTTGCAGTGCGGAAGTGAAGACAGGGGGAGACCGGAAATTTTGGGGCGGGAGGGTTGAACGAAGGAGGAAGTGAAGAGGAGGACGAGAGGGAAGAAGGAAGAGAGATAGAGAGAGAAAATGTCAAAGAGAGAAGAGAAGGAGAAGAAACTGAAAAGAGAGTGAGAAGGGATCGATATGTCGGGACCGGATGTGGGAAAAGGCAGGCTTGCTTTTCCAAGGATGGAAAAACATTTTCACCTCACATTTCCATCTATCCTTCCTCATTCCTCCTTCCCCTCATTCCCCTTCTCGGCTTTTTTTTATCCTCGAAGCAGACAAGCACAATCGATCCCTGTTTCAATACCGGAAACGCCAATGTCCAATGACCGCAAACAGGGACGCATTTCATATTTACAAGGTTCTAGGAAAAGAGAATCTAGAAAAGAAGGACATTAGAATTTAAAATAAATTTGCAAAACTTAAAATCGTCAGGTCATCTTTAATATGGCCTTGAAATAACAAATTTCGTATTCGATTTTCGAGGATTTTCGAGGATTTGCCTTTGATATTTGAAAATTAAAAAATTAGAAGTGGATAGATTTGAGAAATGGATGGGAATTGGAAAAAATAGGAGCGTCTGTAATTATGGATTCAAAAAGAGTTTGGAAAAGATAGATTTGGATAGACACAAAGATTGAAAAAATAGACAGGACTAAATTTAATAAAACGAAATTAATCTTAAAAATGATAATTTTTTTTCGGTGCCTCCCTGTTTTGCAGGTGGACGTGCACATGTATGAACATATAAATAGTGTAATCATAGATATACGAGCTGCTCTCGGTGGTGATGACATTGTGCAGTTTATATATGACTAACTTGCTCGCCTAGCTCGTCCTTCCAACTTCCGGCGCATAATTTCCGGTATACCGCAACACGATCGTAACCAATGGACTGTACGTGTAAAGGCCGGTGTATGAAACTACACGTGTTTTATCTCCTCTACTCAAGTTGAATCACATTTCAAAATTCAAATACATAAGCAAAAAATTTCTTTTAACAATTCTTATAAGATTTTGCGTTTTCTTCAATAATTAAATCATAAGGCTTTAATTATTCTAATAGAGGACTATATATATCTTTATATCTATAGAAAACTTTATCTTCTATAGAAAATAGAAAATATCTTCAAAGATTAAAATTTATTGTTTTTTATTTAAATTGTGTCCAATTTTAGAAACTGATCATATTTCGTTTTCTATTAACAAACAAAGTTTCGTTTGAACAACAAATTCCCGGTGGAATAGCGATTACGAAAGGACCTCGGAGAGTAAGAGCCGTTCCATGTTTTGAGATTAGTATGTCGTTGGAAGCTATGAGTGCTACTTACTAGAAGAATCGATTCTTCCTCTTTTGATATACGACCCCAAATCCAGGGACTATTGGGAAATTGAATAAAATTCAATAAGAGAGGAAAGATTGAAATCAAAATTAAAATACATCAAAATTTTCATACCCCTATGAATCATTTTCTTAAAAACTAATAAAAATTTTAGAACCCTACACAGCTAGTATATAAAGATTTTAGAATTCTAGACTGTAAGAGACTATATAAAAAAAATAGATAGAAAGTGTAATTTTTTCTTGAGTGTTTATTTTTAAACTAGAAAAATGTTTAGCCTACAAAGCATGGATATTGCACGGATCTGAAATCATTTTGCCGTCAAGGTCTGGAGAAAGCGTTGCTACGTATATGTCGAGAGCGTGGTGTTTAAAAGGTACATATATACATTGGTATATATACATGGTGGAGTACAGACCTCGTTAACGAGGTCCTTGTCACGGGTACATACGATATCGAGTCTCATTGCGTAGGACATAATGTGTACGCACATATTTACCTCCACAGTACCGTACTCAAATCCCCTTCAGTAAATATGAACCTTTCCCTATAACGAATTTTGTAAATAAAAAATATTTTCCCGCACTCAAAATGCTGGATTCATCCCTCTATATGAATTTTTGGACGACTGAAACTGGTACTTAATTTGGGACGACTGAAAATTCCTGACACTGTAGAATTTGCAAATAAATAATCACAGAAAAATAAAATTCCCAGTTTTATAAAACTGATGACAATATAAAATTCCCAACACTGGATTTGAAAGGGCCCTGTATAGTTTCCCTTATTTCTCATGGATATCTTTTGGTAACTTGACCTGGGATTCTATTCTGGCGCTCTAAATATAATTTCTAATCAAGCTCCAACTAGAATTTATTAAAAATGAGCATAATTTTATTTTTGAAAATTAATTAAAAATTTGTTCAAGTAATTAAGTTTGGTATAATTTTTTTCTAATAAGTCTCAAGTGGATTCTTGTAGTTTCGCTCCTGAGTTTTGTGTATATGTGCACGGGAGAATTTGTATTTCAAGAGTGAACGGTGGAAATGCTTTCAGCATAATTACACGAGGTGTTCAGCTGTAAAGGCGAAAAACAGAGCTTTTCAAGCGAGATAATGAAGATCGTGTGAAACAACAGAATCAGGGATAATAGAGAACAAATGTAGGCTCATTAGTAATTACGTCTTCTCAATTGGAATTCTTTTTTTTTACGACAGGTTTTAAAGAATAATTGCCTCAAACTTCTGAATCTTTGAAGTGTAATTAATTTCGGATTCGATTTCTTCATTTTACTCAACAAATATTAAATTTAGAATTTTTTCCCTCTGTAGAATTAATTAATTTTTAATTAGAATTATATGTACAGAGCGATAAAATATCTAATTCAAATATTTTTTAAGTAAAAAATATTTTTCTATAATTTTCGTTGAGTAAAATGGAGAATTGAATTTTGAGATTGGTCCACGCCCTTAAATATACTAAAATATATTTTTAGAAATTCCACGTTCTTTATATTTAGGATTTAATTTAAATCGGAACAGAAATAAAAGTCTGAAACGCAAATGGTGGAAATAACTTTTCGATCGATTTCCATCAGTGCTCATTTGTATTATTAGGGTCAACAAATCGATAAAGATTTCCAGAGTTAACAGGCCTGCTTTATTTCCAGGTTACTTATTCAGCGGATCTGGCTATCGAAATCCCTGGTAATTTGAGCCAAGGCGGGTCATGGTACAGATTGGATTATAGTCCAGGAGTTGGTCACCCACCTCCCAATACAACCATTGCTGCCATCGACATTGGAGACGTCATCCAGTTCCGGGATGGACTTCCGGGCACTAAATATGATTTCTGGCTTTATTATAGTAATGGAACTTTTCATGATTGGCTCACGTGGACTGCTTCCATCACAACTCGTAATTTTCTTCACTACTTTTTTCCTTAATTTTCTAGAATTTAATTAAATTTATTATATAATTCATTTGAACTTTACTAAAGTTCGATTAAGATTTAAACCGTTTCAATTAACTTGAATTCGATATGAATTGTTAATATTCATCAATATAAAATTAGTAGAATTATTTAATATTAATTACTACAAGTGAACAGAAATTACTATGAATTCTTTTTCTATTCCTAGAATTTAATTTGAATTTAATCGAATTCAATTAAAAATAATGGATTACAATATTTGGATTTACTATAGGAATGACGATTGAAAAGCTCTGAAGGTTCCAAAGAACGAATTTTTGTATTTATTCGTTTATTTGGAATTTGCTAGTAGAACTGAAGGAATTGAACAATTTAAATGTTTTTTCAGCACCCGATCCTCCGTCCAATTTGACGGTTGCAGTTCGAAATGGAAAAACTGCGATGGTCTATTGGGCTCCACCTAGTCAAGGGAATTACTCTGGATTCCGATTGAGAGTGCAAAGCTTCAACGATGCAGCAAATCCCTGGACCAGAATTATTCCAGCTGACGCGGTACCCTACACCCTCAGGGACTTGACACCCGGAGCGACATATTCCCTTCAGCTATTCACGGTCCTGGATTCAAAGGAGAGTGTCGCTTACACCAGCAGAAATTTCACCACGAGTATGTAGATTTAGATTCTAGAGGTTTCTGAATTCTTAATACCCAATCAAGCAAGGTATCAAGTGAAATTTATGGGAAAAGAGGATTAGGGAGAGACAGAGAGATGGAAATCTTCTCAGCTAGTTTATAGGCTTCTTCAACTGTTGAGAACTTGAAGAATATTGGAATAACTATATTATAGTATGAGAGTAGATTTTCTGCTAATGAGAATTAAACTTGGGTTTCTCTCTTCAAACTTCCCTCGACTTTATAAAGTCTTTTGAAACTGGGAAATTTGATTTGAAAATCTTAAAACTATTTCCATAAAGCAATTTACCTCTACGTCTGGAGCTAATTTTGGTAACTTCATTTTTAATAGGGAATTCGTGGTAAAAATAACAATTAGACTGAAAGATCTTTAATTGCTCTATTTAAATTTTAATCTACTTTGAAGATAGTTTGAATTTGTTGAACTTGTATCTATAGCTACTGATGAAACAATTTTGTTTCAGAGCCAAATACCCCGGGCAAGTTCATCGTCTGGTTTCGAAATGAGACCACTTTGTTGGTTCTTTGGCAACCACCTTATCCTGCAGGAATTTACACACATTATAAAGTCAGTATAGATCCTCCAGATGCTCTCGAATCTGTCCTCTATGTTGAAAAGGAAGGTGAACCACCTGGACCTGCTCAAGCAGCTTTCAAGGGTCTCGTTCCTGGTAAGCTACATTCTGATGTTTCTTTGTTTAGCACTTTTGGAAATGATTCAAGAGCCTAGTACAAAAATAAAATCTTTTTACAGGAAGGGCCTACAATATCTCGGTGCAGACCGTTTCTGAGGATGAAACTTCAGCTCCAACAACTGCTCAGTATCGAACAGTTCCTTTCAGGCCTTCCAACGTGACCTTCGACAAATCCTCCGTCACTTCCACATCCTTTCGAGTCTTCTGGAATCCCCCCAATGGAACCTCAGAATTCGACAAGTACCAAATTTCTCTCGGGGGGAATAGAAGATTCACACCAGTCACGAGAAATAAAGACGAGGAATGTCGATGGGAATTTAAAGAACTCGAACCTGGAAAAACCTACCAGGTGGTTGTCAAAACTGTTTCAGGGAAAGTAACGAGCTGGCCTGCTAGTGGAGATGTTGTCCTAAGTATGTTCAAGAAAATAAGTAATTGATCTGAATAAAATAATGTCCGACTTTTTTTATAGTCCCTTCTTTTTCTTTATAGAACCATTGCCAGTTCGAGACCTTAGAGCAGAAATCGATGAAAGAACCTGGATGGTCGAAGTTGCCTGGACTCCTGAAAACTCGAGCACTCAGGATAGTTACAAACTTCAGTATCATGAAGTGGAATCTACAATCGGTGGAGATAGCAACAGTTTAACTACCGATAAAACTAGTGTACGTGTTTAATTTTTATTCTATCTAGTATGTACTAGAAATGATCAACCTATTTATTTTTCTATTTTCTGATGAAGGTCACTCTAGATGCTTTGTTGCCCGGAAGGAACTACTCGATAATCGTTCAGGCGATTAGCAACAAAATGGAGTCGAATGAAACAATCCTGTATCAAGTGACGAGACCTTCGAGTCCTATTATCGAGGACCTCAAGTCAATCGAAAAGGGATTAAACATATCCTGGAAAAGTGACGTAAACTCGAGACAGGAGAAATTCGAAGTGACTCACAATAGGAATGACACTGGTGAAAGTGCGACAACTCTAACAACTGAGTCTCACATTATTCTCGAGGACCTCTATCCGGGTGCCGGATACGAGGTCAAGGTTTTTGCCATCAGTCACGGGCTCAGGAGCGAACCGCACGATTACTTCCAAGCAGTGCGTAAGTATCTCGGACTTGTGCATTCTATTGTTCATATCTTAGGTCGTAATCTCGCTGAGTCAGGTATAGAAATATGAGAAACTGTATCAGAAAATTAGATCAATTTTTTAATATCGCTATCTATTCAGAATTGTGCAAGATCTTTGAGAAACTTATTGTTTGCATTTGTTTCTAGTCCCGCATCCACCGAGGAATCTAAGCGTTGAAAAAGTGACAACTAACACGGTTCTTGTTCACTGGGAAGCTCCAACAGACTCGATATTTTCTGAGTATGCTATCAGATACCGAACAGAAGACGATCCTCGATGGGTAAAGCTCCCTAGCGTGAAAGAAACGGAAGCAGAAGTAGCTGACATGACACCAGGAGAAAGATATACAATTCAAGTCAATACCATCAGTTTCGGAGTTGAGAGTCTCTACCCTCTTCAAGTCAATCACACCGTTCGTAAGTGGACCTTTCTTTTCGACAAGTCACATATTTACAGTTTCTAAAATCCATGTTTGACTCTTATGTTCTACAATATTTTCTAAATCCTCTTTTAGGCCCAAATCCAGTATTAAATGTGACTCCAGTCATCGATTCCACAAATGTAACTCTCGAGTGGCCTCGCCCAGAAGGAAGAATTGAATTTTACGCCTTGAAATGGTGGCCAGTTGATAATTCAGATGATGTCAGATTCAAAAATGCATCTGAAAGCAATGAAATTGCAGCAATTGGCTATGATGAAAACATCGTTCATACCGAAAGAGTCCTTATCAGCGATTTGATGCCGGGGGTCGAATATTCTTTTAGCATCTACACTGTTTCCTACGATCTTGTCAGCGATATTAGCAATTTAACCACGAGAACTAGTAAGTTAATTGATAAAACATTTCAATTTGGTTTGAGCGTTTCGATTTTTTGTGTGGTGTTTTTTAAATTAATACTAATTGCTAGAAAGTAACTGATTTTGGTGGAAATTGGAAGAGATAGATTTTGTTACTACCACGAAAGAAATGCGGAACGTCTCACTAGAGAAATAGAAGGTAAAATTGTTTTTGAATTTGTTTGAACTAACAAAAACGCTTCCTAATTCAGTGCCGTTGATCCAATCTGAAGTCGTCGTGGTTGTGGATCGAGATTTGCCAGATTCATTGACCTTGAGATACACCCCAACCCCAATTTTATCATCTCGGTTTGACCTGTATCGATTTAGAATTAGCGATAAAAATAATACGACAAAGGAAAAATTGGTGATTGATATCGATACGAAGGTAACTTTCACTGATCTGGTACCAGGTAGGCTCTACAATGTCACAATGTGGACTGTCAGTGATAACGTCAAGAGTCGTCCTCTATTCCGACAAGACAGACTTTGTAAGTATTTTAAAATTATTATTTAAAACAATATGGAAGATGAAATTCTTTCTTAAAAAAATAGAAAGAACTGATAAAATTTGTTTCTTTTCAGATCCAGAGCCAATTACAGCGATTCATACATTGGAAGTGAATGACACCAAAATAACTCTGAGCTGGGATATTCCTCGAGGCGAATATGATGCCTTCGAAGTACAATATATCAATACTGAGGGCAACTATGTGCAAAATATTACTTCCGCGAATGTGATCACTATATCAGATCTGAAACCACATAGAAATTACACATTTACCCTTGTGGTTCGATCGGGGACAGAATCGAATTATTTGCGCAGGTCCAATCCGATCAGTGCAAGTTTCACCACCAGTGAGTCTTTCCCTGGGAGGGTTGACAAATTCAGCCCCACTGATATTCAGCCGAGTGACATCAGTTTCGAGTGGTCGCTCCCCAGTCAAGAGCAAAATGGCATCATCCGCAAATTCAGCATCACTTATGGCTTGGAGGGGAGTAATATTTTATTTTCATTTTTCCTCCATAATTCATAATACAAAGTGACTGAATAATTGAATGATTTCATAACATTGACTGAATTACTGAATGAGTAATTTCAAAGGTCTTGAGGTAACCAGAGATTGACGTTATTGTTTATCAAACAGTCTTGTTGTGCAAGTTCTTCCGAGTGGAGAAAAAATTCTAATAGATCTCGGATAAATCTATAGTAAACATCGAGAAAATTAATTAAAAAGGTTTTTTTTTCTTTCAATAGGGTTCAGCACACACGCAAACAAGGGAGTTCAGGCCTAGCGAATTTAGAGGAATTATTAAAAACCTCGTTCCAGGGAAGACCTACGTTTTTAAAATCCAAGCCGAAACGAAAATCGGATTTGGTCCAGAGGCGGTTTGGAAGCAGAAAATGCCAATTTTGGCACCACCGAAACCACCGACTCAAGTTGTGCCAACGGAAGTTTGTAGAAGTAGTACGACTATCCAAATTCGGTTTAGAAAAAATTACTTCAGTGAACAAAATGGGGCAGTGACTTCTTACACTATTATTGTTGCTGAAGATGATAGTAAAAACGCCTCGGGATTGGAAATGCCCAGTTGGAAAGACGTTCAAGCTTACAGTATTTGGCCCCCCTATCAGGTAAAATAAATATTTAAATATTTAAAAAATCGAGAGCTTATAATAATTATTTTTGTAGAAAATCTATTTTATGTCAAAGAGAGCAAGAAAAAATTCAACGCTTACTTTTATTGCTTTAAAATAAATTTATAATTAGAAAAATTTAGAAACGTAGATTCTAGTTTAATTTTGAATGGAATTTTTGAAGATTAGGGTATGAAATAAAATATTGACAGCACTGTATCGGTACAAAAAAAGTCTAATTACCAATTCGTCGACTTATTCCGATCACGAGTTAATTGAGTTGTGCGCACGCAGACTGCAACTTGTACGTTTTACCTCTAAAAGTAAGGCCGATTACGCATCGTTTCAAGTAAAACCTAGTGCCAATTTGTGAACGTAATTGTATAAAGTAAAGCTTCGCGAGGCGCCATGGAATTGTTAAATAATCTGATCGATATAGCTCATCGACTTCTTAAGAAGGTATTAATTATTAAATTTAAATAGAAGAAATGAACATTGTAAGAAAATAGCACTTTTAAGAATTAGACTTTGCTTCCTATTCCGCATTAAATTTGTTTAAAGAATAAGTCGTAATCATAGAGTAGTAAAGTAAAATCAATGACACTTAGAAAATAAAGAGGGTAAATATGTAATAAAATATGTAATTAATTGACAATCGGAATTTACAAAAATTTTGAATATTACTATTTTTTCCAATTCAATTGATCTATTTTCTATATCATCTTTTTTTATATTTCCAGGTCATGGAGCCTTATTATCCTTTCAAGAACGGATCAGTGGAGGACTTCACAATCGGATCAGAGAATTGCGACAATAAACCTGGTTATTGTAATGGAGCTCTGAAATCCGGATCGACTTACCGGGTCAAAGTTCGAGCTTTCACAGCCCCTGATAAGTTTACTGATACTAGCTACAGCTTCCCAATTCAAACAGGTGAGATCAATTGAAACGGATTATCTCCTTCAATTTCTTTATGGAAAAAATTACAATATTGTTTTTTTCATTTTCATTAGTTTTATTTCTTTTCCATTCTTTTTATTTCTCGTAGTTATTTCTTCTACTCCTTTCTAATTTCATTTCGTTACAACTTTCTATGCTTTTGCACTCTCGTTTTTTAATTGAATTTCAAATCCTATATAGATTAAAGTCTTCTTAAAGATTATTTCAATAGAGAAAGAAATTATTTTTTTGACAGAGGCTAGTAGTAAAAATATTACTTTGTTAATAATTTAAAGAATCATCAGAACCAAATTACTATCAAATAATTGATTAATAATTGAATAAAATAAATGAGATATTAAAAATATAATTGAAAAAGTAAAATCAAATGAGAATGTAGAAAGAAGTAGAGTAGCGATATTTCGCTAAATTCATGCCTTATATGCACATGCCTCGCCTAAGGATTGCTGCTGGCAGGTAAGAGTGAAAATCTTACCGGTAGCAAGTAAATAAATAGACAATCCTTTATGCATTATCCAATAATTGATTATTTAAAATTCTCTCCATGTCTCGAGCAGATAAGGACAACACCGCCATCATCGTGGGTGTGACTGTGCCGATTGTTTTACTCCTTACTTTGCTGGGAATTGGACTGATTGTACGGAGGAGACGCAGCCAAGGAAGGAAAACGACTGAAACGAGAGCGACTGATGATTTGTCATTGCCTGACAGCGTCATTGAAACGAAGTACAAATAATACATTATTTATATCCTTTAAAAAAAGGTAAAATAAGGCTCGCTACAAAATTTAAATTTTAAATTTCAGTCGACCGATTCGAGTGGAAAACTTTGCAGAGCATTATCGAATAATGTCAGCGGATTCAGACTTCCGCTTTTCAGAAGAATTTGAAGAGCTGAAGTGCGTGGGAAGGGATCAACCTTGCAGTGCTGCAGATTTGCCCTGCAATCGACCAAAGAATCGTTTTACAAATATTTTACCTTACGACCACAGCAGGTTCAAATTGCAACCTGTGGATGATGAGGAGGGATCAGATTACATCAACGCCAATTATGTTCCTGTGAGTTTTAATAAATTTAGTAGAAATAAGGTACAAGATAAATAGAGGTTTTATTTCATTTATTTTATTTCAGGGTCACAATTCTCCAAGGGAGTTTATAGTTACCCAGGGTCCTCTGCACTCGACAAGAGATGATTTCTGGAGGATGGTCTGGGAAAGTAACAGTCGAGCAATCGTGATGTTGACTCGCTGTATCGAAAAAGGCAGGGAAAAATGCGACCATTACTGGCCGATGGACACACTTCCTGTCTATTACGGGGACATTTGTGTAACTATTTTAAATGAAGCTCATTATCCTGATTGGAGCATCACTGAATTTATGATCTGCAGGGTAAGCCATCATCAGTTTTAGCCTGAGACAGTCTCTTGTATTCGAATCTCGAATCTAAATATAATCTAAATCAAATTAAATGTTTACTTTTTCAGGGAGATTCGAAAAGAGTCATCCAGCACTTCCATTTCACGACGTGGCCAGACTTTGGAGTACCTAGTCCACCTCAAACACTGGCAAGGTTCGTCCGAGCCTTTCGGGAACGCGTGCGTCCCGATCAGAGGCCAATAGTCGTCCACTGTAGTGCCGGGGTCGGAAGAAGTGGTACTTTTATTACCTTGGATAGGATATTACAACAAATTTTGGTGTCGGATTATGTCGACATTTTCGGCATTGTCTGGGCGATGAGGAAGGAGAGGGTTTGGATGGTTCAAACCGAACAGCAGTATATTTGCATACACCAATGTCTTTTAGCTGTCCTGGAGGGCCAGGACACCACTGGACCACCTCGAGAAATTCACGACAATCAAGGTTTCGAGGGTAAGATTTATTTATTTTTATTCTCGAATTTATTGAGTGCCAAAGTATTTTTTTTTCTGATCCCATGATATTTTCCTTCTGTTTCTAATAAGTGTTGTAATCGGAAGTATCTAATCCAAGTGATCCAATTTTCGTATAACAGGGTGGTCAAGTTATGGAATAAAAATGTAATTTGACTTTCTATTTCATGAATTGGGATTGGTAAGACTGCCAGTTTGAATTTGAAAATAGTCTTGCAACCACCCTGTATATTTGAATAATCTAACTATCTTTGTCTCTTTCTATTCATGAAATGAAAACTAACTCACCATTTTAATAATTGGTGATGGATGATTATATTTAAGAAGGTGGAGGTGATGTAATCTTGCTTTTTGTGCAAACCCCTTTTCACAAAATTTGATCGGATAATTAAAGAATCCATCAAGTTAATTTTGTTAATAGTTGTTTTGGATTTCAATAATTGACATTTGCAGGAAAATTTAGAATATTTGGACATTTGATAAGAAATCTTTTGAAAGAGAATTTGATATAAGATTTGATGAGTTATACGGAATTTTGGAAAGAATAAATAAACAGATGAAAAGATGTCTGCAACCTTTCGCCCTTTGAATTTAGGAAAGAATCGAAGTTCAGTCGAAAATGCAAAGAATCCAGCCGATGATGAAAAGGAGAGGTGACCTTCGAACTGTGAAAACGACTCCGATGGTAATATAGTGCCGCTGCTTCCTTCCTGTGCACGCTGCTCATAATTGGTTGAATTGCATATTTATACATATCAATTTGAAATTCATCATAAATTCGTAAATGCATGCGGTATTGATTCATGCCTGCAGATGCCAATGGCTTATATTCTAGTTTCTAGAATTGTAGATCAATTATTTCATTATTCATAATTTAGGACTTCTTCCAACGGAACTGGGACGTTTTAATGATATTTATCAATTTTATTCATTTTTGTTAAGCAAATTTTAATCAATATTGAAATATAGATTATATTATATATATTTGCAATATTTTTGTAAATATATAAATTAAAATCGACTCATATTCCAAATAATAGCTTGCAAATCTGTTTGAAATTTGTAAAATTGCATGAAGTTTTGAAATATTTGTTGAAGTGAAGAAAAAAATTGTAATTTTGTAGATACGGAATTTTGGATTGTATAAAGTCAACTAAAAGATTTTTTTTAATTTTTAATTTGGACTTCAGGAGTTTGTCGCAACTTTTTTCATATGCGTTACGAAGCATGGAATCTAGAATCAAAATAAAGAATTGCAGCGTTTTAATGAAGATTTTTCTTGTTTTTACAGATGACGAGGGAATTGCCGAGTCCGGGATGTGATAACATGGAAATGAATTAATTCAGTAAAAATATTAAAAACCTCGATTTCAAACGAGAATATGGCAGCAGGAAGGATCGGGAAACGAAGAAAGCAGAAATGACAAGAGAATGGAAATATTAAAAGAAGATAAGGCTAGGAGAAAAAGACATTATATGTCTTTTAAGAAGAGATAGGAAATTCTTCAAAGGAAAGCATTCAGATATAAAAAGCAAACCTTTTAAAAAAAGGATAGTATCGAACAAAAGAAAAGACAGGATTTCTTAAACGAAAAGACTCGAATAATAAATGTGAAAGAGTGAATTTGAGGTCTGAAAAGTGAGAAAAGAGCCATGTTTGTAGCAGGAGAAAAGCAATACATCTTAAAATATTCCATTGGTTTGTCACCGTTGATCTCAAAGCCTCTGGAGACCCATCGATCGATCGTTGGTGGCGACCGTCCGTCCAAAAGCCGTATTAGACTAGCCAAAACGATTTTTTAATCGTTTCTCTAGAATCTCTACTTATGATCGATATTCTTTTTTAGCATAGAAAAAAAGAGTCAATGGGAACAAGAAACTCGCATCTTCATAGAACCCATAATAACCATATCACCATCCCCTCATCGATGAATTCTTCCAATATTCAGAAAGCAATTTTCTGGGCTTCCATTTTTAATTATTGATTATATTAAAGTCCTTCTTTCACTAATCAATTTCCCTTCCTTAAAATAAAAATTTTAATTTATTTAAAATATAATCCTTTTTCCAAATCAGAAAAAAAGCTATCCATCAATAGGGGAGAATTTTGGATCAAACGTTGCGAATGAGCGTGTACTTAATTTTGTAATGAAAATGTAATCAAGAGTATATTAAAAAATGTGCACGCGATTCTAGTAAATTAGCAATTTTTGTAATTTCGCGTTGCGGCTGTCGTTAATCGTTAAAGCTTGAAAAGAATCTCGCGAAGGAAGTCGAAAGATGATAATAAAATGAGCTTGTGAGTGTGACTCTGAATTTGTGAATATATGAATATATGAATATATGAATGCGTGAATATGTGAATATAAGGAAATAAGAATGATTGGAGATTTTTTATAATCGCGTAATCTTAAACGCTTAAATTCCTTGTCTTCGAGACTTGGGAAAAAGACCACTGTAAATAATAATATTTTAATCGAAGTTCGCGAAACTCTGTATTTTACCGAGAATTTTATTATTATTATCATTGTTATTGTTATCGCAGCATTTTATTGATTATTACCGATTATTGATATTATCAGCTCTGTTAGTTTTTACCTCGACATATCAGCTCATCTAGATTTTATCTCGACATTCTCAACCCTCGCCATTTGAAGAAATTTTATATTCCAAGCTAGGCTTAAGTATACAAATAAATATGCACATTGCTGCCAGAAAGAAAAATTCTAGAGACAAATTTTTGAATTTTTTTTTGGCAGCAAGGGAGGAGAAGAATCTCAAACGTAGTGCAGACCTTCGAACAAATATGGTTTTGTAATTAGGAGTACATTTAAGATTCGAAGAATTAATTACAAAGTTTAAGTTACTCTGTGATAAATTGCAATCGAATATCGATATCAAGTTCAATTTGCCTCGACTCGATTCTACTTGAAATGTTAGTAATTTTAAATCCAGTCTCGAACTAAATGTGCTTTTGCATCATGTATTTATATCTTATCTATTTGAAAAGCTTTTGATGTGAATTTAAAAATTTGGAGACAGTCCAGGGTAGAATGGGATCAAGGCAGAATTTTGTGCAAGTTCACCGAGAAAAAAAGAAAGTGAACTTGAATGCCAATGTTTTGGAAATTCCAACAAGATATTTACATCGAGTCAAATTCAATCAGAATATGTCTCCGAACTTTTGAGAAAATAAATTTTTTAATTAGGGCAAATGAAAATTTTATTCAATCCTTGTTTCTTCTTTACAGGAGTTATTCTTTCAAAGAATTTTTTTAAATTATTTTAATATTTGTAATATAGATTTTTTGTATTTTTTTAAATTTAAATTTTGATCAATTTAAGTAATCTTGTTGTGTTAGAAGTTAGTTCTGTTATTTTTATTACTTTTGAGAATTATTTTGTGCTCGTAAGGAATTTGTGGATGGCAGGTCTGAAGAATTAAGGAAATTCCAGTGTGGAGATAATTTTTCAAACCGGATGTTCGGAATTCTCAGCTGGCGATGATGCTGAATTGGGTGACAATGATGTCGTGTTTTTCGTGGGCGATAAGGAAGATGGAGAGGTGGAGAGTTTGCCGATGATCCTCGTGGTTAAGGTCGGCCTTGGCGGTAGGGAAACTTTTGACTTTCCCTCCGTTGCCCGGAAATTCGGTTCTACTGACGTATCTACATTTCCTGCACGACCTAGTACAATAAATCATTTTTCACACACGTTTCAGGTAATAAAAAAAATATCATTTTTATATTGAAATGTATTTCTAAATAAAATATCAAATATTTTATTGTACACTTTTTTACAGATAAAGCAAACATAAAAATTGATTTTTTTTTATTAGAGTTCTTTATTTATTTTAAACTTTTTTAAATAATCACAAAAAAATTAAATACGTTCTACTTAATAATCTGTTAATGAATCTTAATTGGCTTGGAACTTTAGAAAAGTTATGAAGATTTACTTCAGCTTCATAGATTATAATAATTTGAGAAAGGTAAACAAGAAGAAAATATTTAAGATTAATTTTGTCGCGACCCTTAGAACTTGACTCTCAAAGACTAACGAAGGGTAAATTTTCCAGACTTAAAAATTTGAAACTTTAATTTTTCAATATAATATATATGTAAAAGAGGAGATAGACTTAAAATTATTTAAAATGAATATACTAAATTTGAAGTAGTCAATCTTAAAGGAAGATAGAAAAAGTTAACGAAGAATTTTAATCAAATATTTTACTTTTACCTCGAATTTGAGAGAGCATTTTTGAAAAAGCTCGTCGAATTCGATCGTCAGAAACTTTCGAGGGTTTGTCTTCTTGGCCAATGGAAACGTTAGCTTTTGGAGAGTAATTGGTAGATTCGGATTTGGATTGACCAAATATTCTCCTGGGACCAACATCGAAGTCCATAAGTTTCAACATTCTTCCGAGGGAATTTGATTTTTCCTTTCGAGATGGCTTTTCGCAAGGGTAAGAAACTCTCCTCGTTTCCTGCTCATAAAATATATTGTTTATGATCTGTACTATGGGAAAAGACTGTCTTAAATAATAAAATAAAATAAATAATAAAATACTCCCTTATACTTCTGCTATCAATTGTCGGTCTCTTTCACTTTTATTGTTTTCTAACTTTATCACTAAATATTTTATTTGTAACCCTTTGAACGACAATTTTGATTTTTCTCACTATTATCACAACCGAAATTTCATATTAAAAACTTCGATTCACATTGTGAATAATATAAATAAAAAATAAATATAATTTGATTCTACTTCACATACACCTTCTTCCTTTGATACGAATTCGAATTCATTTCTCTCGAAATTGGAGGATTTCAATTTCAACATTTTTCCCATTCTATCAATTGTCATGCTTTTGAAATTTCGAGCATCCACTACGTTTGTTTTTCTTGGAATTTCACTCGACTCAACATGAACTTTATTGTGAATCGACTCTCCTTTTTCCTTGAAATTATCCTTTGTGTGACGAAATCCTGGAAAAAATGCAGCGAGTCTACTCGCTACAATTAAACACTCTTTAAATATTTCAAAACAATTTAAGTAGTAGCTAAAATATCAATTTATCACTTTTCACTTAAATAGAGTATAAAATTTATGAACCAGAGGTCTTTCTGGAAAATTCAGCTCCAGTCGTTGATTCATTCTTTTTATTGTAGCACTTTTCGGTTTCTCGAGGCGAGCAGAGTTGGACGAAAGAGCTCTGAAATTCGTTATATAAAATCTCAATTTTTTTTATAATGCATATATCACGTTTTAAAGTATTTTAAACCGACTGACTGTTTGTGAAGAAGTGCCTTCTTTGGATCCACTCGCCAAATTCTCCAATGGAATATTTACTACTCCTTCCATTGACCTTTTGGAAATCAATTAAAAATAATTATCGTTTTCACAATTCTGACAGTACACTTATTTTTATTTCCATCTTTACAATGATAAGCAAATACAAATTATGTTTTGAAGTAGTATCCAAAGAAGATATATGATCCGAGAGAGAAATATAGACCGATTATTACAAAAATGTTTTCCCTAAGGAAAAAGCTCTCAATCTATCACTTTTCTCCTTTATCTACTACCTACGCACCTGTCTGAGTCTTTGTTTCTAAGATGCTTTTCAACCAGATAATCCTTGTGGATTCTTTCGTATTTTTCTCCATCTTCAGTCATTTTCAAATTCTCCCCTAAATCCTCTCAGCTAGTTAAATTCAGTAATCTCAATAAACGAAAAACGTTAAAAACTTTTTTTATAGGTTCACTAAGTTCAATCTTTCAATGATCCTTCAATGTCCTCATCTTCCACTGTTTCAAATAAAAAATTCGCTCCTCTTTTATTTTTTCTGAAAGATCGACTCTGTAAATTGAAATTTAGTACAATTTTTATAATTAATCATTTTTTTACTCATTTTTTTACTCATTAAAGAATTTCTTAAGCAGATAAAGTATTTGAATGACACTTTTGAGTAGAAATGAAAAGTTGACCCAGAATGTGAATATTACTATAGCAAGTCACTATGACAGTTTCCAGTTGAAGAATTTCCCTTCTTAAATTTAAAGCATGAGGGTTCAGAAGCCATTAAAACCCAGAAAGCAAGGGAACCGGAAATAGCATCGTAAGTCATGAAATAATATGAGAATAATAGCTACGCCTTCAGCCACCGGCTGGAATATTGGCATGTGGATGAAATTTGTGTAGGTCTTTCCACCCTCTTCATCTCCTCAAAACCTTTCCAAGTTATTCGCATTCATATCTATCATCATATATTTCTCCGTTTTCCAGGTATGAACTGAAATCAGAGACATTTTATCTCTATTTGCAAAGTTCATTTATCTTTATTTCCGTTTTCAAATGAATTATTAATCAAACATACATGTATAATTTCATGTAAAACTGTTTAATTTTCATAAAATATACCATAGAAAAACAAAAAAAAATATGATTTAATAGTCGTAATTACATATTTATCTCTATTTGAAAAGACTTTCTTCTTTATTTATCAAATCTTATAAGTTTCCTTTGTTTGCAGATTTTTCTCCTCATTATTTTCGTTTGTGATGCAGCAATTTGTACCCAATCGTTATTTCGAGCTTTAGAAACCAGAATCCTCATAAATTATCCCCTCAAGAATTTTTTTCTCTCTTACTCTCGGGAATCAAAACGTCTGCCGACTTTGTATTACTGTATTATGTTTTTTTTTCATATTCACCCCAGGGACGTAGGGACAAATAAGAAAGTGTTATCCAATTGTTTTTCCTGATTTTTGTACAAGTACATACTTAATTTCTGTGTTTATATTCACCTTTAATTACATTATATTCTATATATGTATATATTATAATTTATATTATATTATACTTTCAGTCCTTTAGATTAGATTTTGAAAAATGCCTAAGGTCTTTTTAAGCGAGGTAAAGCATTCGCCTTTTATCTCTATTTTCTACCTTTTTCCAGAATAAAAAAAATCTGACACGCTTTTAATCTGATCTCAAAAAATCCTTCCCTGGCGTCAATATATTGGATTGGATAGATGGTTCCAACGAATCGTAAAGGCAGCTCTCACTCTGTCAGTCACCTTCTTACCTCATTTTTGGGGAAAAGTTTCTCCCAAATTAAGGGGCTCCGGGGATGTCTCAAAAAATTTTACGACAAGAGCCATTTCCCGAGTGCGTGGCGGATTTTATAGCCCCGAGGGAAAGCCTTTGCCATTTCCACTGCAGACTCTCTAATCTAACACGCTAAAAAAGTCTGTCGTTAAGAATAATAACATATCAGTTTCTTTTTCATAAATAATTGCAATAATTTGCACAGCTTCCGCAGCGGTGCAAATGGACTAATTCTACCAAGCCCTTTGATTATTACGTAACCCGTCCGAAGTTACTAGCCGTAACTTATGACTTTCAAGTTGCCCTTCCATTAGATGGATTCAACAGACCGAGAGTGATTCAATTTGATCCTTTAACGTTTTTTTATTGGAATCTTTTTTTCAATTTTTTTTTTAGATCGCTTTGAAAGAAAGGGAAGATAAGTAAAAAAGAAAAAATATTGATGAAGAAGAAACAGAAGAGAGAGAGAAAAAGAGAAGAGGGTGGAATTTGATATCTGATTTTATTTTCCTCTTCTTTCTCCTTTATTTATCTCAAATCTTTCCTTTTCCTTTTTACATTTCGCATTTCTTCCCTTCTTCTTTTTTCACTTCTTTTCTCTTTCCTTATTCTTCTCTCAGCTCCTTATTCCTTCCTTTTTTCTTTAACTTTCGTCTTTCTTTTTCCTCTTCCTCATTGCCCCTTTCCCTTTCGCACTTCCCCCTTCCTTCTTCTTTTTTTTACTTTTTTTTTTATTCAAGTTCCCTCCTTTCCTTATTCTTCTTTAAGCTCCTGTTTCCTCTTGTTTATTTCACTTCTTCTAACTTCCCACTTTCCTCCTTTTCTTCATCCCTCCCTTTCTATCTGTTTCCTCTATCCCATTCTACTTTTTCCTGTCTTCTATTTTTTAACTCCTCTCTCTTTCTTCCTTCACCTCATCTTTTTCATTATTTCCCTCTGTTTCTTCCCCTCTGCTAAAATGCAACATTGATGTTAGTATATTGATGCATCGATATTCCAATTTCGATATTGCGTCTCTATATACCCTCTTTTTCGCAACCATTCTTCTTATTTTTTTCCTCTCAACTGTCATCCATCTTTCACTTCTACCTTTCCACCATTCCACACTTTTCTGGGTTTCTTTAAAGGTCAGAAGCGAAAAGATTAAGGAGGAATAAAAGAAAAAAACATAAAAGTTTTTATTACATAAAAGTTTTAGATAGGAATTTTTGGATTAAAAAGGTGAATCGAAAAAGATTGAACCAGGTTGGATAAGGAGATATAACAAAAAGATATATTGGTGAAATAAAGGAGTGGACTTGCTGAAGTGAAAGAAGGATCGCTTTAAATTAGATTAAAGGAAAAGGAACATTAGGAATTTTTCAAAATGACAGAATAAAAGAAAAGAATACAAAGATCCCGAATTTTACGAAAACTGTACACTTGTGTACGTAAAAATATATCTGAAACGCTAATTCGATTTTCTCTGGACTGAAAATTAACTTTTTGATAAAAGCTTTATGCGGATTCTGTACATCAAAGGCTTTGGAAAATTAATTAATCAATTAATTAACTCCGTGTCATACAGGCAGAGTTAAATGGTTTAGTTTTAATGAAAAATATTTTTATGATTTCAAACGTAAAATTGGCGAAAATAAATGGGTCTTATGGTTAAGTACCACATGCTCTTAAGAACACTTTTTCTAATAAGAAAAGGGCATTGAGACTTTTTTCGTAGACCTTAGTTAGGAATTTAACGATTCCATGTCAATTAAGGTTGTTACAACAATTATCTGAAAACCTAGTACTGACTAACAGGCTTTTCAAGCCATTTTTTTTACTTTTTAGTATATCTTGAAATGAGCGCGTTACAGGTTCCTCAGAAAGTTTCGGATAAAAGCAGATCATTCCAAGGATCATAAAAAACTTTTTCGACGAGCAGCTCGCTTTTACAACCTTGATCTTCAAAGTGCTTGAATTATATATCTTTTTAAGTTAAAAACGTTCGCAAATTAAAATTTTGATACTGTTGAATATAACATAAAAAACTGTGCGAAAGTTGTATTATTTTTCGAAACAAAGAAAACTTTTATTATCTTTTTTCAAAACTTTTATTCGATATAGGAGTCGAAAATAAGAAAAAGAATTTTCGAATCAGCGGAGACTACACAGAAAAAAGTTTGTTAGAATCAAACAAACGTATCATTGATTCAAAAAGATTTATTTAATCATAATAAAAAAAATTTCTTTGAATCAAACAAAATTCGGTTAATTCAAAGATATTTCTTCTTCGACCCTGTATATCAATGATAAGTTTGTTTGATTCAAACAAACTTTTTACTGAGTGTAATATACCTAAAATGTTGTCAGAATAATAAGATTGATATCAAAATGATTAAAACCCACATGAATTCTTGTATGAGTTGACGAAAATATTGAAGATTGCAAATTACTGAAATGGATGCTCTATCTATTTAGCTCAAGATTAAGCAAGGATATAATCACTAACACAAAAGCTTTCTATTTTGGGATCGATTCAAGAAAGCCCTTTCGCGTGATCCTTCGCGATCATTAAACCAGTTTCTATCTCTCAAGAAACTCGATGGCTAATTCGTCAGTTGAATCTTAGCGTCATATCATCTCGTCATTTGTTAAGGAGCCTCTTTTCCTTATCTCTTATCATGCCCTTATGTCATTAACCATACGATAATAGTCGGCAAGCATTGACTTACTTTTCTGACAGGTGTTCGTGCTGAACGTAGAACCACGTTAGTGATGGGCTTTACTTGTTAATCGACTCGAGAGGAAAAGCAGGGCCTGGCAAAAGGCAGCCGTGCATGTTTGGAGGTCTTTCGAACGTGAGAGAGATAGGAAAATGGGCACATTTGAGTAGGAGCAAGTGCATGCTAGGTCGAGAGACAGGAGGTGAGGGTGGCAAGATATCAATCCTGGTGTCAGTTGCAGAACTACGTGTCCCAGTGTCTATATTTCTCTTGTTTGTTACAGAGTATGAGTAATTTGTACTCAGTATTTGTATCTGTACTTGGATGAAGAGGCCTGGATGCCTATGAAATGAGGATTCTTCTAAATAGTTAGATCTAACTAATTAGTCGTAAAACATAATAATTAATACTCTAGACAAAAAGTTATTGTAGTACCTACTCAAATCATGAAGAATTACAAAGAAAACTTCTAGAATTTTCAAGTACACGGAGAAAAATGGATATTAAAACTTAATATCCAGATATTCAAATTTAATATCCAAAGATTACAATATTGGATGTTAGAGTATTTGGATTATATATTTTAATATCAAGATATTATATCTAAATAGCTAGATATTACTTTTTAATATCCATTTTTCTCCGTGTAATTATTTCTTCAAGTTCTTCTCAAACTTTTTATAACATTTGGAATCCATGCCTTTGAAATTTGAGGGGCATTTTCACCTCTTGAATCCACAGATTGAGAAAACTTTTTGAAGTGATAAATTTTAAATTGAATAAAATGGCGATTATATTTATTTTATGGAAAGAGAAAACTTTCACAATTCTCAGTTAATTTTGTTAATGGACGTTTTCCCATTTCTTGATTAGAAAACGAAATTGAGAAGTCACCGAGCGTAAATCTTTGACCCTTTTTTTGGCTGAGGTTATCACTGGTATGGAATTAATTTCCCGCAAATCGCTCTTTTTGCGAAACTGGCAAACATCACGCTGCCTATAGCGTATTACCTATACTCATCTGAAATTTGAGGGCAGTTGTATATCACCTCCGGATATCGCGTGTGCAATTCATAGATGGATCGAAATTCTCATTTGAAAAGGGTTTTTAAAAAATGAACTCTGTGTTTGAAGAGTAAAATATGTTATTTATATGTTTCAGGTTTTAATGAGTTTTATGTTTCGTCAAACTTCCATTAATGCTTCAATATAATTTTATAATAACGTGTGACTTGTCAAACGAATACGATAATCCAGGGAGACTAAACTAACTTGGGAAATTAAACCTGGATAGATGAGTCGATCGAAGGCACAAAAAGAGAACTAATATTTGATTTCGTGTGATTCATGATCATGAATTTAATTTTGATATAATTAAAGGTATTTGCGTGTACGCGAGTTATATAGAGAACAATTTATGATTCGTTTCTGGCTTATAGTGTTGCCGAAAACTGATTAATTGTTTCAATCGATCCAGTGAGATAAACATATTATCTAAACACCGAATGTTGGTCAGTTGCCAGGATCATATGTATGTACTGTATACTTGTTATTTCAGTCAATTACTTCAAGGGATACGTATATGTATACAAACATCTCGTTTATAGTTGGCATTCTACTTGAAAATTGATTACTCTCTGAACACCTGAAACTTGTTCCTGTATAATTAAATTTTAATTACGAAATACTTGAATCTCTGTCTATTCAGAGAGAATGCGGTGAAAATTAGAGAAGTCTTTTATAGATAATTTGAAATGTTTAGAGTTTTTCAGCAATTAGGGGCATGTGGTAATTTCCATAAGAGTAAATTTAGTTTCCCCAGCTTGGGGAAATAGATGGCCTAGTTTTAACAGAAATTGATCTTATAAACTTGAAACTAAATAAAAATGAGATTTTTATCCTATATTGACTTATTTTAAACATGAAATGTCTTTGCCAGATACTAAATGGTTATAAATGAGGCACTTTATTGCAAAGCTAATGAAAAAGTTATGAGATAAGTACCAATTCAGTTCAAGTACCTAACGATTTCATTCAGTCATTAATTTTCATCATTATACTTCTCATTACGGAGAGAGTTATTAGCGCATAAACTAACAGGAATTATTTTACTCTATAGGTATATGTTCTCTTTCTTCAAAATAGTTTCTCGATTTCACGTTAAATCTTCTCATTAAATGAATTGAAATTCTCTTTGGTGAATTGTTTTGCGTATAATAAATATATATAATAAATACTCCAGATTTAGATATAACGCAATTTGTGACCTGCGTAGTTACGATTTAATTAAATGTATTTAAATCTTCTCAATAAATGAATTCAAATTCTCTTTGATGAATTGTTCGGTGTTATAAAAAAAATATACTCCGAATTCACATATAAAGCAATTTGTGATTGTGATCTTTGAAGAGAGAGACGGATCAAATTTCTTTTCAATTCCCTGCTTGAAATCTGATCAGATTTTTATTCCCCTCGAAATTGCTGTAATTTAATCATGAATAAATTTTGCAGATTTTGACCTCTCTCATCGTGACAGACTATTACTTGTTATACGATTCTGCCATATTTTCTATCGATACTGAAATACGAACGTTGCTTACACATTAATGAATCACGTACGAAATTTCGTTAAAAGTTCAATTTGATACAATCATAGCACGACTATGATTTATTGCTGAAACTGTAAACGATATTTTTCGTCATGTCTCGGTTCGGTGATAATTTTAAACACTCGTTGGGAGCGATACGATAAGGGGTGGGGGAAGGGGGTTAGTTGATTGTAGGGGAAAATATTGGGGGTGGTTAGACTGAGCAGACGATTCACGTCGACTTTAGTTGGCGGCCAGAATTCGTCGCGCGCGCATTTCGTCTCAACCTACGTTGACTTCTACTACTGAAAATAGAAAATACATCGAAATGCATTTAAACTTTTTTTTAAATTGGTCAAAACCAGATATTATACTTCGGTGATGTTAAAAATGCTTTAGGGACGCTCTTTTTTAAATAATATCATTTTAGGCAAGAAAAGTTTCTATGGTATAATAAAATTGTATTATGTAGTTTAAGAGGACGAGAAGAAATTTCAGGAATTATTTTTATTTTGATAGCAAAGAAAAATTTTTTAAATGAATTTTGTGAAATTGGAGAAATTTTTAATGTAATTCCCAGCTTTGGTTGAAACAGACAATTCAAAAATGAGCAAAATGACATTTTAATTTTCGAAATAAAGAAAGTTGCAATAGTATCAATGAGAATTCAAATGTCTCGTTTTCTATTCTTTTTCAATAAACTTTTTATAACTAATTGGTACATTTATGGGAGTAAGAGGTCTAAGCATGGACTCGGGGTTAATTTCTTTTAATAAGTAGAAAAAGTTTAGGACTGTCAACAAAATTTTCCTTTTACTTTTCACTGACTTTTCTCGTTGCCCGTCTCATTTATTTCCTCAAGTTTGACAGAACTTGTAAACTTTTAATGAGCTTGATACGCCGCTGCTGTAATTAACGGTTTTCTCTTTTAAAAAATTCATAAAAAGTAGAAAAAGGTATGATAAAAATATGGCCAAAAATTGTTTTACTGCTCTTTGATAAATTTTAAAGTTCTCTTATTTTATTCATTAATTTTAATTTGTAATGTTAATTTTTAGCCTCATTTCAGTTATTTTTTTTGTTCTCACTTGAATTTAAGCGGCTCTTAAATTATCACGATTAATAGTAATCGAATTTCTTCTCTACTTGCAACTTGTATCGCTTCTGATCGAGAAAGTTTGCTAACAAATTTGACACGTGTTTTCTCCCTGAAGTAGAAGTTTTCATCGAAGTAGGAGTAAAAACGAATTAACGAACATTGAACCAATTCCTTTCAATAAATTTCAGTAAAGTGAAAAGTCTGGATGAAAATTCAATTACTGAAATAAATTTTGAAGCCATAGTCGATGATCAAAAATCGAAAAGAAAACATTGAAAAAATGAATAGTGGACAATTTTGAAGTGCAGAAATTGTAGAGGGTTGAAATGATAATAAGTAGCATTAAAAAATAAAATTGGAAGTTCCTTTTTATAAAAAGTGTTAATAAAATTGAAAGGATAAGTGATTGTGGCAAAAGGTGGATGATGTTCTTTGTGGAAAGTGATTTTGTGTATCAATAATTAGTGCGTTTGTTAAAGAGGATGCTTCATTATTATTTGTGGTGAGTGAAGTAAAAGGTTTCTATTTTAACAGAATACCTTAAATAATTTCGGCACTGTAGGACATGACAGAACTAGGGCAACGACAGAGATTTATATCCCGAGTTGAAAAGGGTAGAAAAAAAAGTTTCCGGTGAAAACTTTCTTTCAGATTTTTTGTTCAAGTTTAGTCGAAAATTTTCTTCTTTATCTCTTGCTGACATTTAGGGTTTGATTTATTCAATTATTCATCCTTTAACAGTTCTAAGAGAGATGACTTGACTTAAAAAATGTTATTAAAAATATAATAATTGACTTTAGGAGAAGAAACGATTGGTTTTCATGATATTTGTTTTTCTTCCTTTTTCATAATTTTTTTCTTGAGTTTTTTTATCCGACGGGGATTTAAGAATCTTTAGCAAATAAAAATTTATCTCTGTACGCCACAATGTTCTTCTGAAAACTTTTTTTTTTCATTTCTGAGGTAACTAACTCTCTGGGAGAGAAAACGAGAAAGATAATGAATACGGATGTTGGCTTTTGGCTTAAAAAAAAAGAAGGATACGGGGAGAAAATATGAATAATTTTCTTTACATTTTAAAAACTTTTTAAATTTGAATTTAGATTTTTTCAGTAAGGAGTAAGTTTCAGAAACTATTTTATTAGTCGTAATTGCCTTAACGAAAATCACAATAATTTTCTCGATATTTTTATTGTCTTTTTTTAAGATTTCTGTTTAAAATGTAGATTTTAAGATACAGTATTCTCTTTTTTATGAGCTTCTAAAGACACTAAAGATATTTCTCGCTTTTATACTTTAGGTCGCCTAGCGGAGGATTTTTATTTGAAGGATTTTACAACCTCTGAAGACGAAGGCTCATCCGGCACGTGATTCTTACGCACCAGTGAGATTTGGTAATAGACAAAAAAATTCTTTGTGTGAAATATTTTTTTGCGAAGATACCTTTTAGCCATAATAAAACAAATAATTGAATTTATTGACATATTGGATAAACCTTGTTGAACATTTATTGAATTTATTTTTTATGAAACAAGGTTTTTTGCTTATCAGAAAAACATTTTCCTCTAAAGAGGAAAACGGTCCCTTTTTTTGTTTATTATATTGAAACATCGTATTAGGCAAAAGAGCGTTCGAAGTTTACATAAACGAATATGTCAGATATTTATGATCAAATATATTTTTGCCTTTTTCAATCTAGATTGAAAAAAGAAAACATTGATATTCGAAAATTAATAGCTTCTCAAAATAGCTTTCTGCACAGTATTTTTTTATATTTCAAAAAGATGAAAATTTTTTAGTCCTGACAACGGATATGCAATAATCGTTTGTGATATAACAGTACAAAAAAAATTTACGTATTTTTGCTGTGGTTTATAGCCTACAAAAGAAAAATTGCTCTGATAAAATTGGCGTTACAATTTGTGTCAGTTTCCACAGCCATCAACAATATATCATTTCTCATTTTCGTAAACATCATTTTTATTACACTGTCAATATAGACAGGAGAAAGGACTCTTTCGATCAGTTATATGAAAATGCAACAAAATAACGTCGGTCTTCATCAAACAAAAAGAAAACTTCTATAATTTTGAAATAAGCTCATTCTAAATTGCAGAGCCGTGACAAAATATTATAGTCTACATTTGAAAAAGCAAATAAACTTTAAATTAAAAATCTTCTTCTCGGCTTCTATCTATAATACGCCAGATTTATTTTTTCGCTTCAACTCAGTAGCCAATTTTTCCGGTTTGTTGGAAATTCATTGGTGATCTTTTTGCTTGCAGTGTCAGCGATGTCGAGCGGTAACATTACAGAAAGTCGGATTTCTCTCGAGAACTGGGATCGAAGATCGATCGATCCGGTGGATGAGCACGAGGACGTTGCAGCGAGTAGTCGGTATCCTCGATTTTCCACAGTGACGTCAACCGATCTGTCGAATGTCAGTTTATCAACCACAACGACGTCTTCCGGAAACGGAAACCTTTTGGAAAATCTGATAGTACCCCTTTATACGACAATTTTTCTCCTCTCAGTCGTTGGGAATTCCCTAGTGCTGATCACTCTTGCCAGGAACAAACGTATGCGAACGGTGACCAACGTCTACCTGTTGAACCTGGTGCGTATAGTGACCTACAATCCTGCCCACACTTAGGGGCGAATTATTTTCTTTCCACACCTACGATCGATATAAAGTAAATGTTTACTCTATCAAATATAGATTTACTACAGAATACCACCCTCTTCTATTTCGATTTAACGTTTGGTTTTATATAGGTTCTATTATGTATTGAAATAACAAAACCAGAATTGAGTATATAATTTTTTCTAAAAGAATTTAAAATCAATTTTATGTTGTGGAATTTAATTATGATTTGATTGTCAAACGAAACAGAACTTTCACAATTTTCATTTGTTTGAAATTTTTACAATCTCATTTTAAATTTTGAAAATGAGTGGGGACGTTTGACTGAATAATAAAAGAAACAAAGTGCTTTTCGGTTTTAAACTAAAGCTGAAAGGGATAATACATTTTTCATTTGACCAGTTTTAAATTTTAGATTAGTGTGGAAAGCATAAATGTAAAATTGAGCAGTAGAGTTTCATTGTTAATATTTAGAGCTATATGCTTACTTTTAACAATTTGTGACATTCCTGAAAAAATATTTTACTATCGCAGTATACATTTTAGGTTGCAACAAAGCTAAATAGCTCTGAATAATTTTCGAGAATATAGAGTCATGAAATATAAATTTTGAAACATGCTTTCATGCAACGTAAAAGTAAAATTTTAGTTCATTGCGCATAACAAAAGAGTATGGACTACTAAGAGCAACAATAATATTTTTATATTATTTTTTCAGAAATTTTTCAGAGAAGTTTATTACATTGTTTATGGATTTATTATGTTAAGCTCATGCCATACGAGTATGATAATGGTAAAGATATTCTCAAGAGATGTCAAGGTTTTTAAATTATGAAGACAAAACAATTCATGTTAATTTCAATTTTCTGAGGCTATTATACAAATAATTTCATTTACAATCGAGTTTAACTAAAAACTGTCCTATCTTAAAAAAGTGTTGTCACGATATATCTCGAAAATCTCGCATACATTGTTGTTGCAAACCTGATTGGTTTTTGAATGACTTGAAGTTGAAAGAAGAAAAACAAACTAATGGTGCAAAAAAATGTCAGGAAAACCTTCGAAATACGTTAAAATTTCTTAAAACTTCCAAAAACCTCTTGAAGTCCCTTAAAAATCCACAAAAACGATTAAAATCATTTTTTTTGAGGAATTTTAGGGAATTTTGAAAATTTTTAAAACATTTTTTATATTTTAAGGAATTTTAAAGTTTTTCGTTACATTATAAAGGATTTAAGAAACTTGGAAAACATTTTAAGGAATTATAAAAATATTTTCGTGGAATTTTAAAAGTCTTGTAAGAATTTTCAGCAATTTTAAAAGATTTTAAGAGGTTTCTATGAATTTAAAGGGATTACAAGAGATATGTATAATTTCTAAAAGATTTAGTGGAATTTTAAAGAATTTTAAAAAGCTTCTAAGAATTGTAAGTGATTACAAGAGATTTGTATAATATTTAAAAGATTTAGTTG
>UCOK01013858.1:0-25453 GCA_900474325.1 Synergus umbraculus
GCCCTGGATGATACGCCGTATCATCCACTAAGGCAGCAGGCAGATCCTGTCCTTAGCCCTGGTGATGCGTGGCTGGATTTGATTCCCACTCCCGGAGTTCCGGGTGGATTAGCTAAGATGCACTCACACACACACGTACTTTACTAGTGCACAAATTTCTGTTGGAGCGAGAGTAGAGATATTGAGAAGACTGGTTACTGTTCGATTTCCCGCAAGGAAGTGAAGTGATGAAGTGTCACTCAGCCCTTGACAGAGCCGGTGCTCTGGAAATTATCCCCACCATTTGGGCCCATGGCATTTACAAATTACTCATAGTGAGCGTCTGCATCAGACGCTTCGTCTGCATCAGACGCTTCGTCTGCACCAGATGCTTCGTCTGGGAAATCCCAAAGATGCTAAGCTGCGACCCAAACTCTAAGTAAGTCATTTAAGGGATTTAGACAATTTGGGGCTTATAGGAAAGGCCCTCGTACCCTAATAAACAGATTCCTCACTCTCTAATCTCCTCTTTCTATTTTTGCTCTCAATCTCCATTTACTACTCACAAACAGCTATTATATGTACATTAAAAAACGCATAGTTTGTAATACAGAAATAAGAATTATATTTTTAGACTTGAAAATCAATTAACACACTCTTCCCATACGAAAATAAATCGCAAAAAAATACGCCTACCATGAAACTAACGCTTTTTGTAGGTCATATTAAAAGGGCTCGTTTTACAGTAATTTGAGCTGGATCGTCGACATTTGATTCCCCCTGCTGATCGCATGGTAAGTAGGCTAGTTAGTCCGTACACTGCACCGCCCATAAGTAGTAACTCTACCATATCCGGTAGTTTTATCTGGCGACACTGTATATAGAGCATACTCAGCATTGGTACTCTATTTTAATAATGTCCCTTCTTTTGCAGAGGTATTCATAAAAATGCGAAAAATGTGAAAAACACACCTCTCTCACCTTTGCTCTTTTGCGTTATATTTTACCAGAAATAAGCTGTGTGTCAAGATATGAACCATATCGTGTAGTACATTTTATACTTTTTCATTCTTTATTTTAGCATCATTCACTTCCTACTGAGCTACAGTTATAGAAGTAAAACAGTAAAAGACACCAATCTCCTTTTCACCCACCGACTAGAGGAAGTCCATCATGCAATAAGAGTCTCCTCTTTTTTTCCACCCACCACCTACTGGGCTCCGTTACTGTAAAAGACCACCCATATATTTTTTTCCCACACATTACCTACTGCTGCTGGACTTCTATATAATAAAATGTGCCCCCCTCTTTTCCATTCGACCGCCTACTGGACGTCCATACAGTAATAACCTCCCCTCTTTTTTGCGAACTAACGCCTACTGAGCTCCCTTATTACCGCCAATTACCGCATCCTTTTCACCCACTATCACCTACTGGACTTCCTTACAGTACGAAACGTTCTATTCTTTCCCAGCCACCATCCCCCATACAGAAAGGATAATAATAGTAGTAATAATAATAATAATAATAATAATAATGATAATATATGTATGTATTATATATAAAAAAAGTGAAATTAAAGTATTCATACATACTTGCTAATGTTGCAAGAGCTACTTTTCCTATGACTGCTGCACTATACGTAACAACCATTCGCTTTGCTGATGAAGCCATGGCTAACTGAAGAAGTGCTAGACCAGTTATAATTGCTAAGAGAATTGAAGCTCCAACTGCGGCGAGACCAGCTACCCAGACAGCCACTGAAATTATAAAAATAAATTTTCATAAGAGCAGCTCTTGAGAATAAATTTTCTATAAAAAGAAGGGTGTAAACATAATTTTTAGGATTTATTGATTAAGTGAAATTATTTCTTGGAAGAAGAACCTTTGTATATATTTGAAGATTTAAGTTTATTAAATTAATATGTAAATTCACCATTCACAATTTTAATACTAAATCTCATTTAGCGAATACAGAAAATTATACATTCTAAGAGCAATGAGAATCTAAATGCGGATCTGCTATGGCTCAGTATTTTTCGAAAATCTAATAAGCTTATCGTCTCAAAGTACTTTATTCGACCTACGATTCGAGCATATAATAATCGTGGAAATAGAAGCACATTGTTAGAAATTTATGTTTGAAACTTCAATTATATTTGTGTAAAGATTTATGCAATCACCGATATTGAGTATTCTATTATATATACATATGTTATTGAAAACTTAAATACACGTTTTATTGACGTTTCAAGCACTTTTAATGGCAATTTCAAGAACGGTAATTGAAATCTTTAAAGCGAAAAAAATGAAAATGCAGTTCATAAAAATAAAATAAAATTTTTTTAAGAAACCAGGTAAATTTAATATGGTATACTGCGCATGTACATTCATTAATTTTCAATTACAGGCTATGAATTTTGATCCATATATGTAGTATCTATTTTGAATGAAATTTCAATAATTATATATGTACTTGAAAAGGTGATTAAATTTTAAAGTAATCTCTAAAAGTGTGAATACATAGGAGATTAAAGAAAATTTAATTAAAACTATAATTTTCGCATATTTCCTATAGGTGTAAATGCATATAGTATAAAGTGATTTAACAGCTTGTGAAATTGAAATAAATAAATCAATTTTAATGAGAAAGCGAAATACAAACTGCCCTTATAATTTATTGGATATTGACCTATTCATCTCGAAAAGTCCAAGTCCGTATGATTTTTCGATTCATAAAACATAATAAAATTCAAATTCAATTTTTCATTAAGATAACAAGAAATCCTTTAGGTAAATAAAATATCGCAAATTATAAAGTTTGATAACTATATTAAAGTATGAATCTTGCAATTATTTATTTGTTAAATATTCTTTAGAAAGAAACAACTTACACACTGGTTGAAATCTAGATATGCCCTGGCCGCATTTTTCTCTGCCATAAAGTAAGTACTTGCATTGTCTCCATGGACCAAAGTAGCCTTTCTCAGATCCACTGCCAGCTGAAAAATATAAACAAATAATTTTTATTAAAAATCTATTAGCAATTATTATTTTACTTTTACTTTATAAAGAAATAAAAATTCTGAGTTTAATACAATTCGATGTATCTATCTTTATATTTGACGACCAGGTATTCTCTCTAAGGGGTTCTGAATCAATTTTATTGCAAGGTACTAAAACTAAAAAATTGAAAAAGGATGAATTCCATGAAAAACTTTTCTCGTTACGCTATCCATGCTTGACTGGAACAATTGGACAATGGACATTCCTGTTTCGAAAACGTGAACATTTCGGAAACGATGGTCTCTGTAATTGGTTCAATGAATGGACCCTGCGACAAGGTTGTCTAATTTCTCGTGAAGGGTCGAAATGGTCGAATAGAACTAAAATAAAAACAAACAACAGAGCTGTTCTCTATAATGAAGAGAACGTCCACGAATTACTCTAAGCTCTTACGTGGGAGTATTAAATTTCATTATAGGGGAGAAAGTAATGAAGCTCAATCGATCTTCAAGTGAACTTAATACCATTGAAGAAACAAAGATTAAGCAGATAGTATATAGAGTCCAACATTATTTATTTTAAGAATAAACAAAGAGGATGCAGTAAAACATAATTAATCTAAAACAAGAGCAGGTGACAACTCGATCGATCGAGTATACTATCTCTTTTAATCTAAATTAGTAAGAATTTGACTATACACGGAGAAACTTCTCATTGTAGAATGTAATATTATAATATTCATTTTTACTAAAGTCAATAGGAAAGTGAGGATATAGTGTCAGTTTTTTAGAAGTTACTGTTTTGAATGTTAAATTTACAAAAGTCAATAGTAAAGTCACATCTCAACCGGAATTACCTGTCTTTAGGAGATAGTGCAACCACATTTTTAATTTTTCCTATCGAAAATAGGAAATAATTCTACCTTCACATAATAAAATAGAATCCACAGCATTCGTGAATTCTACCATAGTTCATATTAGATTTTGTGCGTACAGTTAAGAACGTACATACATATATAAATTATAAACACATTAACTAAATACATATAAATAGTCAATTCACGCTTGAAAATACTATACTAACGCAACTTAAAATAAAAACGCAAACATTCATAAACGCATCGCAGTACATATGATACTTAAAATATATCAACTTCATCATACTTATATACTAACTGTCCAAATGTTTGCAACTTGCGAGATGAAACTCGGTTGTCCCTCTATTAACAAAAATTGTAAGTTAAAAATGCGCCAATCAACACTCGGCAGTCGGCGCAGTTCATTTACTATTTCCAATGGGAATTTCTGCAACGTACTATTGCAGTATATAAAGTCTCCGACAGGTAAACTGCTCATTCTCCTAGTGACTATGGTAATTTCTCTAAACTATTTTTCAATTTATACTGTTTAAGCTACCAATCTTTGTAATTATAGTTTTACTTTTTATTTATATGGGTATCACTTATTGCTAAAGTCAATTTGCTATTAAAGATATTAACCTTTGCAAGTCTCAATGGTAATTTTTAAAGTCGTACTATATTTAAAACTAGTACAGAAACAGTATTTCGTCGCATTACTATGGCAAATAAATCTATTTTTTTTATTATATTCTCACTTTCCTATTGACTTTAGTAAAAATGAATATTATATTATTACATTCTACAACGAAAAGTTTCTCCGTGTAATAGTAGCCTTATATTTGACTACTGAATTAGTCATTTTTATACTTTTTACCAAATCAAATAGTAAATCACCTATATTACCAGAGTGAATTATTAAGAATAAAACCTATTAAGCTATTTAATAGTTTTACTTAGCAACATCTAAGCGAGTAAAAGCTCGCAGTCTCGCGACATGTTGAAATTACATATTGTGCATATACATGGTCGTGAACCCATTTTAGAGCTAAGCGATTAGATTAGAACCCTGCGTAGGAAACCCTTTGTCTCAACTCATTTTCGCTATAATGCCCACCGCACGTTAAAGGTAATATTATCTTGATTATTCTATGGGAAAACGAGGGAGAGATCAAATTAGAGGGAGTTGCTGTTATTACTATAATCACTTGAGCATTTTAATTGATTTTCCAATCAAGACATTTGCTAGATAGAAATGAATGCCTTAGGCATTAAAATAATGTACTCTCATAATTATAATTATGAGAGTACATAATTTTAAACTGTGTATTTTTTCGATTGACAGGATCAAAAACTTCATGTCACGTCATTCAAAATTATTTGTTTTGTAAACTTATAGTATATTTAGTATTATTATTATTACTATTATTATTATTATTATTATTATTATTGAAAGTGTGATCGTTTGTGGAGGAGTTGTTTCTATACATATAGGCGTATACAGAGAATTATCGACTCAGAGGCTATATAGAAACGTCGGTCGTCGAACCGAACCTGCTCGGAATCGATCGAAATAGTTTTTGTAATTCGAATCAACCGCCGTTCGATTAATGTACCGTAAAGTAAGAGAACCATCTGTGAGAATTAAGTGCATGACGAGACATGGTCATTCTTCATGGCCATTCTCAGTAGTTCCTGACTGTGCAGCTCAGACTTGTTCCTGAAATTAAATTCCAGCGAAGTTCGCTAAGCGATTCGGTAGAATTATACCTGAAGAACACGCAAATAAAGTATCATAACATTACTATATTTCCGTATATCTGACTTCAATCCTTTGAAGTGTAATTTCTAAAATTCGCTTGGGCATTATTTGGCCAAATAAGGAGAGGAAAATTGCAGAAAATCTTCCTGAGCACCTTTTCTGACATATATTGTGCCGTCAGGCTGCGACTTTACTTTAGCCTTTTATCAATGAAATTAATTAATGAATTAATGAAAACGTAAAACACTATTTGTAAACACGTAAACGTGGATAAATCTTAAAATTAATTTTAGCTAATAACTATTATGTTCCTGCCCCGCCTTATATTTTCAAAAGCAATGGATTCGTGGGTGTGTTGGCACCTTGTGGGTTTAGAAACTATAGTGTTACAAATGTGTGTGTAAATTAATAGACAAGCGATGTTATAGTTTATCTAATATAATTAACTTCACAAACTATGGTTTTTTAAATAAATAATATTATCTTAAACATACACAAATTTCGAATAAGAGAATTCTATATTAGGGGAAAATTTCAAGCATGCATCTAACTATTTTATATCGCCCACGCCACATGTAATCACAAGGCATACATAAGTAGGTTACGGGTGTTGTTGTACATATACATGACATACATAAACAGCGTACGCAGCAGCCAGACACATGCTTTTCATACAAGCATACAATAAGCAGTATATGGACTATGTATGTGTACTGAGAGGAGAGCAGGTTGCACAACTGGCAATAATAAAGGAATACAGCATAATTAAAAATCAATTTCATTATATAATAAAAAGATAATATATTATATGTATCTTTGGAATTTAATTACATACTACTGAACAATTTAAAACTAACTTGTAAATAGAACAAATCTGATCATATGCAAATAATAGAAGTTATGTATATATATATACATATATACATAACACACATGTATACATGTATACCTAAAGAAAACCTATTCCAGGTGTAGATATGCTCTTTGTTTTCAATAAACAATACTATCTTTCGAGAATTTACACAGAAGTTACGTCTGAAGTCTCTGACGTCTTATAATATATGACAAATTTATAAATAGAAAGAGACGCAATGAATTCGGCACCGCGGGCAAGTTTGGCACACACTTATTTATGAAAATGGACAAATTCTCGACGAGTGAGAGTACTTTAACCCTCCGCTGTCCTTGGTTAATTATACTAAAAAAAATAGAAAAAAGAAACAAAAAAAAATCAAAATTCACTTACCTGGAAGAAACACTAATGCCGTCGTCTGTGTGGGTCGTTCACGACCCAGCCACTTTTCAATTCATATGTTTATTTGTAGACGAACAGCGCGACATTAATGGGTCTTATTGTCAGTCCATTCTGGCCTAATAATATATGATGTAACTTGTTTTAAATAGAAAGAATGACGTGCCACACCCCTTTCTTCCCATTAAAATTCGCCTAGAAAAATTAAACTGGGTCATGAGCGACCCACAAGGACGGCGGAGGGTTAAAAATATGAATTTATGTTTCTGATGATAGATTATGCAAAAATTGAGGTAATAAAGTTAATTTCTTCATATGAAAAAAAAATTGTGTATAACAGAAGGATTGAAATTACCTCTATTTAACCATAATGTATACACAATATTTTTCAGAGAGCAGAAAATATATCATGATTTTAGAGAATATTAATTTCAATTCCCGGTTCTAATTCTACGAATGGCTGTTGATCTCGCATGACGGATATTGTGGGATGTGCAAGTATTATAACAGATTGCAAACAGCTCGTGCACTTACTTTCACGTATGGGAACTGAATACTCGTTAGAGCTCAAAACTGTACCGGAAACAAAACAAGTGTATATAAGTATAATAGTAACATAAATAATATTAATAATAATAATAATATAAAGTAGATCAATTAATTAGAGTAATATGAGTTCCTATTGTATACATAGAAAATCTTGGGTAGAAATCGCCCCAATTGACTCCACTATAATACATACTGAATTCTTACACCTCAAAGTTACTTTAGATCTCACAGTTCATAATACATTAATAAATAAAAAATATTAGTATCCACTTACAATATTAGACTGCTCAGTTTGCAACCAAATAGATCAGCGTAAAACGAACTAATTAGGCGCTAGATAGATCTTCTTACTAGAACCCTATAATAAAAGTGGAGCAAACTAGTTAGAACCCTACACTTGGGTCCTAGTTCAATTTCTACTCGGGAAACGGTATAACTTGTCGAATTTTTCATAAATTCCTATTCGTTTTTATTGTAGGTCTCAGAATATGTTTACTCTCTAAAATTGAATCAGTCAAATTCCACTGATTTTCACTGAAATTTTCAGTAATCGTCACTATAAACTACTAAAAATTTCAGTGACTTATCACACGCAGAAAAATGAATCTGTTAAAGTTACGGATTCACGATCTGCTGGAAATTTCTGCTATTTTAACAGATAAAATCTGTTACTATAACTGATAAAATCTGTTAATCTTACAACTCTATCCGTAAAATTTACGGTAAGGTTTCTGTTAGAGTTATATGCTAATGTATATATCTTAAATTTTCTGATGGTCTGATGTATTTACAGCTTATAAGATCCGTTGATTCTAAGCATTATAAATTTAACAAAAAAAATCCGTAGATTTTACAGATTTCCATCTGTTTGCATTACCAACGAGCTATTGGATGCGCAGAAACTGTAAATTCTACGGATAAAATCTGTAAATTCAAAAGATTTGGCTAACAAAAATTTTCTGTTGGATCTACAGAAATAATCTGCTGTCCCTATTCCAACCGATTAAATCGGTAGATTCTACGGATTTTTCTGTAAATTCAACAAATTTTTTTTCTGTGTGCACTGATTTCCAGTAGATTATTCACTAATTAAAATCGTGAGAAAATAGTCATACTGAAAATCAATGGAATTTGACTGGTAATCAGTTCAATTTCACTGATTCAAGTTTAGAGAATAAAGTCATCTATTTCCTTTCATCCCTAATTTGAAACTCCTCTCATGAGTGAACGTATGTAATTTGCTATATGATAGTCAACTGCAACATACTCATGCGGTACCTTTAATTTAAATTCAGACAGTAGGCACTTGCTACCCTGACCCTCTTCACCCATGCTAAACTTCTTCGTAAATTCCCCCCAGGCTCATTATGTGCAGAAGAATGTTTAAACGTATGGACGATTGCCATCATGCGTGACCTACTTGCGTAGCCTCTATAGTTATGATATTAAACCTCACATCGTGTTGTTCTCATGCACAATGCCAGACTCGAGTAAACCGTAGGTTGTATATAAATGTATTATATGCACGTGGGCAGCAAAGTGAAAAAAGCAGGGGCGTCGAAATGGCAGGATTAGTGGGAGCGACATATCAGATTCCCTTAAGCATCAGCCTAACAGGGCAAGGTCGCATTTCACTCCTTAACTTCTGAGCCTTACCATAGACCCGCCATAGGGATCGCCCATAAATTGTCGTAGTAATTTTTGGTAAGCTTGCCCCCTTTTTATTAGGATTCTAGCTAAAAAATCTACCTAGCGCCTAATTATAATTATAGTTTGTCAAACTGATCTGCTATTAAGGTGCTAATATTAAATATGTATATATGTAAATAGGTTTATGGTTCATATAGATGAAGAATTAAATATTTCCCGGATAATTAAATTTGTCCTTGTGTACCGATTGTTTCAATTAAAAAAAATGCTAGTTAGCCTTGTTTTTTAGATGACAGAAATAATTGCACTGTTCGCTTATTGCAGTGGCTATAAATGAATGTCAAGTGATTGCAACTAATTTCTCTTTTCATCTGTCTTTCAGCAGTGCTGATAATTTTAGACTAATGCAAGTACTGGATTTTCAATTTGAAAACGGTGAACAAATTCGATAATCTTCTTAATTGCATTTCCGGGCCAGAGGCGCAGGTCGACGGAAATGAGAAAAGGCTTCTCCGACAGCAAGAGTAAGAATGAATAGAAGGTGTTGGTGTGATGGTGGAGGAATCCTCGATCCCGTGGCGAGGTTGTTGCGTGCGAGCGGATAGAGATTCTCGGGAAGAGGCATAGAGGTGAGCCAAAAGGACTTCCGGTGGCTGCCACCCGGAACACGAACTCACTCGAGCGTATGTGCTGAATGGCAGAGAACAGAAAAAAAAATGAAAAACCACCAGGGCCGTAACAGAAACAATTGGGGGAGGCAGGAGTATTCTACGCTCAGTTTAAGGATTAATCGACCATTTTTTTTAAATATGACTGGTTTTTAAATCTTATGTAAACGATAGCGAATTATCGCTTTAGTTCATTTCCCACTTTCCTGATAGAAGTAAAAGTACTCCCATAATACTTTTTCTTTAAGTATCAATAAAATTAAATCGGTTCGCCGATATAATTGAAGTGGTTTTTCTTTGCATTATATTATAGTTCAAGATATAAGTCTATCAGTATACAAGGATTATAAGACATTACGTTAAGTAAAGTTCGAGTCTTGTAACTGTACCACATTCAGAAAATTGTCTAAGATAAGCTGCAGGTGCACACTTGGGAGTAGAATCACGATAAAACCCTCGCACTCCAGTAATTAAACGACTTTGAAGACTTTCAAGAACCAATTTCAAATGCTTCGAGATTTCATAGCAGGGTTTAATCGAGGACAATAATTGCAACTGTAATAGAAATTCTTCAATAGAAGTTGAAACGCCTTATCACGTAGATTTAATTTTATGCAACACTAACAGAAATCTTTTCCGGAATTTTAAGAGATTTTACCAGTGACGTTAAAAGAAATTTTAATAGATGTCAAAAGGATTCAAAGCAGTCGAAGAATTTTAAGAGCTTTCAAAATATCTATTTAAAATACATAAATGGGATAGTTCATGATGTACTTCTAATCGTAATGATGACGTTGCTGCGCATTAGGCAGGATGTCATAATGACAATGGTTTGCATTTAGCATAGTTAGGTTGGTTAATCGCTAGAACGATACACGGCTATGACGGCGACACGACGATGCTAAAGTCCTTAACCGGTTCATCCAGAGAAGAATTTACAAAATCCACTTTGTTTGCAAATAAGGAGATGGAGATCGGAATTCTCCATTTTACGAAAGCGCAGAACGCATAATAATGCACTAAGCCCTTTTGCAATTGTTTCTTGTGAGCAAAAATGCTCAGGAGCATTTATATGATTTTTTAGATAAATTTTTTCTAATAAAAAGTTTTTTACAACCTTTTGCATCAAAAAGCAAGTGAGTGATTTAAACTCGTGCGATTTTTCATCTTTTATTGCAATTATAACGAAATAAGCAAATATCATAAAAGGTTTATTAGCATGCTAAACGTTTTTTGCCGAAAGCAACAGAGAGGAAATGAGATTTTGCTTTTACATAATTATTAATAATGTTTATACTCTTATATTAGTACATAACACCAACACCTTTTTCATGTCGGTTATATGCACATAGCAAAGGGGACTAATTATGTTGGAAATTTAACTCTAGATTAAATTCTGGCACAAATTCCAGGTGCTGGGTGTAATTTGTGAGCGCATATGGACGAAATTTAAATACAAAATATGTTTTCCATTTTGCTATGTGGCGCTTATTGCAATTGTATTTTATTATACTGCCGTCCCCACGTTATTTGTATTCAGAATATATCAGTAATTTCGAAGATATATAGTTTTTAGGCTGCAAAAATATAAGGTTTGAAGTACTGTTTGTCAGGGGAGGGTTTCTCCACGTAAGGAATGGTGCAAACTCACTGTTTTTCGAAAAACTAATTTATTTGGCTAAAAGAGTAACCAGTCTGGTGACCAGACTGAAACTTTTCCATTTTAGCCAAACTAATTAGTTTTTCGAAAAACAGTGAGTTAGCACCATTACTCACATCGAAAAACTCTCCCCTGCTATAAATGACATTTCAAACCGTGTATTTTTGTGGCCTAAAAACTATATATAGATTCAAAATAATATTATTAAAAACAAAGTAAATGCGCAAGCGAAACGCTCACTTAAGCTATAGTTCATATAAATGACATGGTGAAAATTAAAAAAAAATAAATTCATACACGGCGATTTATTTTAACGTTACCGAAAACGAGAATATTACCGTGGTAATATTACCCACTAAGAATTCTATGCATGCCTATAATATAGATGTCCCTTTTTGTATATATGTATATACATATCTATACAAGTCTCTATCGTAGTGTACAGCATATGGTATGGTTCGATAGTGCTTCAAAGATGGCAGAATCGAGTTGCGGGTGAGAGCTAGGTATAAAGGCCGTTGCACTTACGGACACAGAGACTTCTAGCGGTACTTCCTTATTAATATACGAGACTACACGCGTGCTTAAACACGCGTGTTTCGTCCAACTATTAAAATAACAATTCAAATCCGCGCACCAAATTAATTAAACAATAAGTTTAGCATACGCATGAAGTTAGCTTTTTAAGGGTATGTGGTAATTTATACTAATTATCATAAGAGCAAATTTAATTTCCCCCAACTTTTAAGTCCATAACAAACAGTAACAAAAAATGTATTATTGTGAGGGTAAAGTTGGGGAGATTGAATTGCTTTTATGGTATATAAGGTATCAAGTGCTCTTAAGGTGACTATATGCATTATTACAAATTATGTTATTTTTGTGAATGCTTCTGATTGTTTTCGTCAATATTTAAGAAAATATAAATTTTTCAAGATGAGAAAAAATTTTCTTTAGCCCCGCTGGGAATCAAACCCAGCTAGGTTTTCAAATATATGCATTATTGGTTAGCCTTAAGATTATTTGTTACGTACATTAAGCGAAAGTGGGAAGTGAATTGTGTCCCTTGGAACATCCAACTCAGATCAGAACTTGTTTCATTGAGTGTGGTTACACCGAGGGGTTTTTGCGACGTTGCGTGTGGTTGCGTGGCTTTTACCACGTCTCTCAAGAAGTATAAAATAAAAATAAAATAAAATAAATAAACAAAATAACCTGTTTATGAACTTGTCAAACGATTATAATATTTTTTTTTAAGTGTTAAAAATAATTTTTATAATTAATAATAATTTTTGTGTGAAAATAAATTAAGTCAGTAAGAGTATACACTGAGAAACTCTGTGTTAGAAAAATTACTAATATCGATAGCAAGTAGGGGCAAAATCCCGAAATTGAGACATTTTAATACAGAAAATAATAAATTTTAGTATTTAAATAGTAAAAATTACTATTGAAATAGTAAAATTTATTTTCTGTATTAAAATGACTCAATTTTGAGATTTGCCGCTACTTGCTATCGATATTAGTAATTTTTCTAACATATAGTTTCTCAGTGTAGATGAACTGTTTACTGTAAATTTGCAATGTATAAGAACTAACAGTTTGACAAGTTAATAAACATGTTATTTTGTTTATTTTGACAGCAATACATTCACACTCCTTGAGAGACTTAATTAATAATTATAATTATTAATTAGTAATGTTTAGTAAAAGCCACGCCACCGTCTATAAGCCATGCAATGCCGCTTGAAGTTCCTCGGTGTAAACCACACTCTAGTGGTATTTATAAGTTACTTCAGCGGGTAAGATTATCCCCACTTAAAGTCGACATTTCTCATTGTCAGGTTTCATAGTTTTGCACCCCCTATAGCCTTTTCTTTCTTGTCGCACTATATAACATAATATGGTATTATTTTCTATACGCACTGCACAAAAAAATAATTTATTACTGTAATTACCACTATTTTTAGAACAGGAATTCTAGACTCTAGTCTAGATTTTCTTAAGACTTTATTATATTTAGACGCTCGGTAGGAGACAGTTAATTTTGATATGGCAGAAAATTGCAAAGAGTATGAGCGATATACTTTCCACAAACACAATATATATACTTTGTACGCTCTTAACATAGCTCGCGTACAGCGTAACTGTAAAATTCTACGATATAAAGATGATCACCTTTACTGAATTTAGTATATAATGCGAGTCACTTTCATAGTATACGACATCCACATGTGTTGATGAAAAGTTGTACAGTCACCGAATAGTAGTTCACACACAACAGGAAATCATACCTATGTGCTTCGTGATGTCATGAAAGAATGTCATGTGACCTTTATATGGAAAGATAATCCAGTACCTTAACCAGAGACACGTCGACTTCTAGACTGCAGAAGAAAATGACTTCGAGCGCATTTTGGTGTCATTAATTCAACAAAGAATAGTCGAGTTTCTTCAAAGAAAACGAAAGTCATATTGAAAACAATCTATCATGGGTACTACACAAAAAGAGGGTCATGTTAGTCCCATATATTTGTAGTCGTAGTAGTATAACGGTACCTCTTTCAAAAAGAGTGTTTCATATAAGGCTGATGACATCCGCATATACATGTTATATCGTCTGAAATTGTACACCTTCTCAGCTTCTCCATACAGGTTGTCGCTACGTGATGATGCACTTGTGGCATATGGACAAAGTCAGCTGCCGATAGCATGTGTATTCTGCATAATGAGCGTGTGTGTGTGTGTGCGTGTGTGTGTGTGTGTGGGATAAGTAAGCACACTTGCATCAAGAATTTATTAAGAAACAGTCAATGCTGGACTAGACTTCCCAGCTCATTAAGTAATGAGGGAGATATTATTACTGATTACCTAGATCCGATTCTCCATAAAATTGCGATGAAAAAAAACTAGACTAATGAGGACTTGCGACGTCGAAGATTTTCAAAGGGGAAATCTTTTAAATAATAATAATTATTTTTATTATTACTAGCAGTATTATACACGTGCTACATTAGAAATTAGTAATATTCAAATATGTACAAAAAATATTCAATATTAGAAGATTCGGAGAAAAATGGATGTTAAAAAGTAATATCTAGCTATTTAGATATAATATCCAGATAGTCGTCCCATACACTGTTAGAAATATATTGAAAATTCAACTACTTTTGATTGAATATTCATTCAGCTACGGTAATTGTAAAAAACTTTAACTAAAGTAATTGAAGTTTTTTTTTTACAGTGTAGTTAAATAGCTAGATATTACTTTTTAATATCCATTTTTCTCTGTGTTCTAATATAAAATTTGAAGGTTTTATGTGCCATTTGGCCTATACTGTAATAAACTAACAAACTGGTTGACAACAAAAATTCACGAGAGACGAAAGAACAGAATAGCGAGCAGAATATAAAGATAATATAAGAATATTGACATAAACCAAATATAATTCATAAAAAATCAAGTTAATATTTCGCTAAGTGAAAAGAGAAGACACGTGGGTGAAGATAAGTATACAAACATGGAAAGCTTCACCGTTATCATGACAAAATCTTAAAGTGCTCCTCACTTGAGTTTTCTAGAAAATAAGACTACCGGATATATGTATACACAGTAAATTACGGACTTCCCACATAGACCTTAATGAACTGAATGTTTTAAAATACAAGCAAATGTACGATTGTACCTATGTATTGAAAAATGCGCCATCGTCTTTCGACTGCAAATCCCTGGTTAGTATATTTTTTACTCCGATTATTTAAACTGGTTGTTATTCGACTCCTATCTATACATAATTGCAATTCACACTTTTAAATATAAATGATTATCAGTCGAAAAAGTCTAAATGTTTTTCTAATATTTGAGATGCATTTACGACTCTTCTGCACTATTATTAACTCTTACAAATTGTAGGCATTAATTTTCTCGGCGATGCTGAAGACACTTGTAGGTTTCCGTTAAAATTACATAAGTCACAGTGTTCATGTCGAGTCAACACCAACAGAAAAACTCATCGAGCAGATGAAGACACTAAATGAGCACAAGACGTTTCACAAGATTGTAGAAAACCTACAAAGAAGTCAATATGATGACTAACCTTGTAGAATTGAAAAGATTTATTTTATGAGGATTATTAAGTAAATTAGTGCAAGGAACTTGAAGTCATATAACTATCTGTACCATATTTTACTATTCTTGTGATTGTTACAACCATAACAGTTTTTTCCATATTTTCTTTAGTAATTTATATAATATGCAGTCATGCGGCTCTCTAACTTTGGTACGCCAGTTTCAAGTTTATTCAATGAAAATTGTTGTCTGATCAACAGTTTGCAAAAAGTGCAAAACTTGAATAAACAAAGTGTTAAAATTTATGTTATGCAATGTTTTTAATGCAATTTGGAGAGATAACTAAGTGAGCCCTAATTATACGGTAGACTCATTATGAATAACGTGTGCTTGACATGTTAGAATTCACGCGTCATCATTATATTAACACTCCATTAAATATGTATTATTTATGAGACCTCAATGCCAAGTGCCATCAACCAATTTAAATGAAATATGTATAATGTTTGTTACTTTCTTAATTTGAATTAGTAAGAATTCGATTAAATCAATTAGTAGCCTTATATTTGACTACTGAATTAGTAGACAAGAATAACTTACTAATCTATTTAGTAGTTATACTTGGAATTAAAACATCGGTTTTCAAAATGCAGTTTAATTTTTAAAATTTACTGCTTTGAATCTACTCACCATCAGGGTTTGAAAAATATCCCCAAGTTGGTAAAGCAGTGACTGCTGATTGGAGAACTACTGCAACCAAAGCTACAGCCAAAGCTATGCTGGATGCACGAGCTGCTAGGGCTCGTCTTTCCCCAAGACTTGGATCGGTTGGGGTCGAAACCACGCTACGTATAGTTTGACGATCTGCCATTCTTCATTCCGTTACACGTGGTTTCACTTGATGTAAAACCAAATAGACCGTCGAGGAATAATATTGTCACTAAACACCCTTTCTTTTCTTGCTTTTCTTCCCTAATGTTTTAAGACGTAACTACTGAAACGGAAGTGAATCTCGTGCTTCATTGACTTAATGCGTTTTTCATCTTTGCTCATGAGCGGCAGTGTTTCAGTTCAATGGTAAAACTTTTGTTGCTACAAATCTCTCTGTAGACTCAGACTTAGTATATTTGTTTTAACTGTACACAGGCTCCTTAGTACATTAATATAAATCAATTTGTATAAATGTTTTGTATCTCTTCTTATGAATAATGTGTTCAAGAGTAGATGAAAGTCTTCTACTCAAAACTAATCCTAAATTTGTCCCTTATCACAGAGAAAATTCCAACGAGTAAGTGCACTACAGGTATCTTAATTTCTTTAGACAATGAACCTTGTCTCCGAATATTCCTTGAATTCAATCTTTCACAATCAGCCTGCTCACATAGCTGTTCGTGTCGTGCGATACTCCTTGGAAGAATGCATGTGGAATACCGATGACGACCTCAAAGTTAAGAAGAGAAAGTTGGATAATCTTGACGAGACTTGCAGTACTTCTAAAACATTTATTAACAAAGTTTCTTTGCGTTTTGAATGTAATAATTGCTGCTTATAATAACAGTGATTCCGTCTTTATTCTGCAATAAAAAATTCAGAAGGTGATGCTTATTCTCAAGATTTCTCATCGACATCACAGAAATCTGCATTCCTACTCCATACTTCATTCTTGATTTTCTTGTCACTTTCCTTGAAGATCCAGCCGGTTTTCCTGCTTCTGTAGTGTATTGTATTCAATGTTAATGTTTTCTGTTTATCACAAGCGCACATGAATAGAGTTACTATCCGTGCGTACCGGTATGCGGGAATTCCACAATACCTGGTTTCATGGATTCGCGTCTCCCACCTACTTCGTCTTTTGCTTCTCCTTTCACGAAGAGCCCCTCTCGTCTTACTACTATCACTCCAACCCGTCGCGAGTGTCTGTGTTATGTGCTGGCGAGTCAGAACCGGTTTTTACAACGCAAAACTGTTGCTAAAAATACGTTAGCCTTTCTTTTCCGTACCCTTCAGCTTCGAACATATCTTCTTACAGGTCGCTCCTCAAGCCGATCTCCTTATTATCTTCCGGACCATGAAGATCAACCTCAGCAGTTACAGCTCAATCATTATGATCGAACCCTTTAGTGTTGATGCCACAGATATTGTTCACTGTACATTTCCTTCATGAATGCCTTCGTTACGTTGTTAAGTGTTATGTACGTTGAACCCTCTTCCTCTCCAAGACGAATGCTTCGATTTTCGAAACATTCGGTATAAGGTACAACGCTATAAGTTGGTTCAGATTTGGGATTAGGAGCTCTTGCATTGCTCGCAAGATTTTTGCCGATTAGACTGTGAAGCAGTAAGTAACCACTCTACCTCGCCGGTTGATGCAATTTACTGTTATTTAAACAAATATATGTGCAATTGTGTTTAAGTGTATTACATATCTGCTTGTCCTTCTTACTCTGACTGAACGATACAGACGATCATACTTGCCAGTAATCTCAGCCCAAGACTCGTTTTTCTTTACGGTGTTCATAACAGAAGAATTCTTTAGTTTTTAGTATAGAAATTGTTTTGCCAGGTTCTTCTATCTAAATATATTTCAATTTCAAACAGTACCATAATGGATGCCCAATGCTCTTCCAAATATGATGATCTATAGAGACCAGGTTTAAACCGCAGGTTATTATATCTTACACCGGCATGCTAGTTTATCGATTAGCGAGAACAACTACCGAAAACCAACTGGTTAAATACTACTTCTGTGTACATAATTCAATGACATTCTTCCTCAGGTGAAACTTTTGAGCTTTGAGCCTTCAATTCTTGATCCTTTGTAGTTCGACTGTAGATAGGATAGGTCCCTATCTAAAATGGTTCAAAAGCCGGTGAAAACCGACAAATAATATCAAATTGCATGACTGTAGAGCAAGAGCTAGCAGGAAATCACGGCCTTCGTTGTTTCGAAATGTATCATGCGCGAATGCATACATCGACTTTCGAAACGAGTAACGACTATCGCACCTCCGGTCGCGAGAGGTTCTCAGGGCTCGGAACCAAAACTTCACCTGATGGTGAAACCGAAACACTATCAAGGACAAGGGCCGACTTTCTAACTCTTGAATCTCGATGTCACTTGTTCACAATGGTTGATTTGTTTTCCTTATTTTTCACAACATTGACCATTTCATCACCTGGACGACGATTTAGACGCGTGAGAAAAACGAGGCCACTCGCGACTGTTTGTACCTGCGTATTTGAATATGTATAGAGAGGTACGTCGAACGCGTGTTCATGAGCCTGCGCGTTGCACCACACTGAGATCGCACTCCGTTCCGTAGCACTCCGTAGTCACGAACGAGCGGAACAAGCTCGAGCCGCCTCTCTGCGCCTCTCTGGGTCTCAACAACGAAGAGTGTAGATACTATGCTGAAGACACTCCCCACATTTGAATTGTTACAAGTACGATATAGTCACCTACCTCGACTGGATATACCAATTTCTTTTTTAGATATATTGTACATTGCTATGAGTCCAGTCATCACATCAGAAAAAGGCAGTCCCAAGGGATAATGTTGGAAGTTCCATTTTTTCAAGATAACACAGTAGAAAGGAATCAATAATTGAAACTTTCTAATGTATCCAATCCTGATTGATTTTGATATTTTTGCTTCCTTAGATAGGAAGCTTTAGGGACAATATCCAGATCCCAAAAATAGGCTTTTTTAAAAAGATATTTCAAGTGGAATATTATAGTATAGTATCAAGTTGTAAGAAATTGTCCGGATTACGAAAATGACCATGAAAATTGTCACAAATGACATAACGTAAAAAAATAACATTTTTTATATATAGTACATTTTTTCGGAAAAACCATTATTTTTCCGGAAAAAAGGGCAAATATGAAATATTTCGTTTTTTTCTCGAAAAATAATGGTTCTCGGTGACATGCTTGGTTTATGTTCCACATAGTAGCTTCAATGCTGCTTTATGTCTGTTATCATTTCTCAAAATTACAGAATAATGCGCGTTCATTATTGTAAGAATATAAATTGAGGAAATATACCGTACTAAGAAAAACTTTAGATATATAAAAGTTGATTCACGTATTGTTGATTCAGTATTCGAAATTAGAAGCTTTTCAAGATGCATTCAACGTCTGATGATCGCAGACTTTTGCATCTTTTCTTTTGTTTTTTTTTTTTTAATCCCTCTTTTTCCGCTGTCGAACTCATGATCATGTATTGTTATGCAATATACCATTTATGTATATAGCGGCTTAGTTATGTTATAGATACTTAATGCAAACTATATATTTTATATTAATCAATGAGCTATGAATTTTTATGACGTTAATTTTATCAATATTCAAGGTATTTCAAAAATTTTTAGTTATAGTTATATATGTTTTTTAGAGAACACAGTATCAATTTTATACTGTAATGTCGAGTCTATTTTAGTAATACAATTCCATCTGCTATAAATTTTTTTACCTGAAGCAGTTACATTTTCCAGATCATAGAATGCTGAGCTTCTGCAAGCATCAGCTGCAATTAGCGCTAACTGATACTATTAGCCATAAATTGCGAGCAAACGTTCACAGTAGACCCTTATTTCCAGAACAATTATATTCACTGCGATATCGATCCAGGAGTTTTCCTCTCTGTAGAAAAAGCAATTCATACTTTTCAATACAATGAAGTAATTTTGTTAATGATGACTCGCACCTGCCATCAATTGTTTACATATTTGTGTACACGGATACAACTACCAGCCTGCTATTTGTATAGTTACTATTCGTTAATGAGTTTCACACTTATTGTTAGACGAGCAGTCCCGCAAGACCCCTAGTTGCTTAAGTACACAGATCTCTTTCCCTTCTTTTCTTATACAAGTTCATCCAACATCAGTCTCATTATAATATTCTTGCACCTGTTATTTATTAAAAAAATTACTGTTAGATTCTCGCATAACTTTGATGCATTTAATACTGCGCTATAAGTACACCTAGATATACTATAAATAGATTTATTTACCATAAATAGATTTTGCGAAAGCACAGAATACATTGATATATACGCCCGAATGCAAATTATTTTAGTATATACATCATACAAATACAAAAACGCCATTAATTGGAAGATTCGATGTTGCGGATTAATTAAAATTATAATTATATTATAATACGTTCGATCTGATTATAGAGCGCAGTTTCAATTAGCATTATAGTTTTAAGATATAATTCTGTTCATACGTAACCCATGAATCATCATGATAAATAAATTTGAATTCATTTTTGTTAAATAAAAAAAGTAGATCTTTCAAAATTCTTCAGTCTGGTATACCTAGAAGTAAGAGTCAATGAACTCATGATCTTGGCCTCATGCTCCTTTTTTTTTTCTACTTCTCGTTTTTGAGTTTCTTACTCTTTTCTTCGAGTCTGTCCCTTCGCTGGCTAATATTTCGTAAGCATCGCATCGCTTCTACAACGTGTCTCTTCTCGCGTTCATTATTTTCGACGTTGCGCAAACACATTTTCTTTAACACGCTTGTTCAGCTTTAATCGTATAAGCTACAAAAGAAAAAGAGCACAATGAATGCAACGGACTGCACTTCCTGAAGAATAAAAAAGACTTTTTATAATAGTAGTTTTAAGAGTTGCAAGAGTATTCTATATGAGAGTATTAAAAGCCCGGCATTGTAGATTTACTTACGCAATCACATTTATAAAAAAAAACGTGTGTATTTTTAATCGTGTGCGATTATAAGAGACTTAAGAAGTGACCCTAATTTACACAATTTGTAGAATACCCTTTTGGACCCGGTAGGCGGTAATGGTTACATCGATGTTAGCAGAAGAACGTCTAAATAGTATTACACTTTGTGAGGTGACACGAGCTGGAAAAGCAATTGACCTATACGAATTTATGGGTAAGGCAACGAGCACAACTATCGCACAATCAAATTGGTTTTAGAACAATTACGTTTCTGCGTGCGCAACACTACAGTTTCTCACCAGCCATATAAAAGAAACAAAAAACATTTATACATTTTATTGAGATGGGTAGGGCAAAAAATCACGCTGTGGGAACCGTGAAAATTTAAAAAAATGCGTACTAATAATTTTATTTGTGTATATTTATACGTATATTTAAAGCAAATGACTAATTTTGGTCAACCATTGTATAACCCATTACCCTATTAAGGCTTTCAGTTAATAAAAGTTTTGATAACTTATAAAATTACAAAGGCACGCACATGAAATCCAATATAGTTTAGGAAACGTAATTCGCGGGATTTCCTCATGAAAAGTGAATCTGAAGCAATCTCGAGAAGGATCAGTCCCAATTGATGTACAAGCCGTTATGCAGGCACAAGCGTGACTTGAGAGATTATTTACGACACATGAAGACAAGAAGTTGACTTGACATAGGTCAACGAGCCAAAGGGTTAATTAGATTAACCTCCCCTGACTTCAGAGTGAGAAAGGGTAAAAACATACAGAGAAAAAAAGAGACGATTTACACAAAGTGGCCCATCTACTTTAGAATGCAAATTTTCGAGAAATTTTTCTTTTTAATATTGTATTGTATATTTGGAAAAAGAGCATGTGAAATTATTTAATTAAGTTTGGGATCATTAAAAAACAAATCGTTATTTTTGCTATATATGTGAATATAATTCAACAATTTTTAATGATTTTAATATTAATTATTTTTAAACATTCTCAGTTGTATTATTATTATTATTATTATTATTATTATTCGTACAGGAAAGGGAGGCATAAACGTGCTTGGTACATATGTAATCAGTTCAATAGACCTTATATATTTCCATTATACAGCAAACATGTACATCTATCATGGCGTAACATATAATAATTACAATTACATATAATAGGTACTCATTTGTATATAATTAAGTGTAGCATCTAAGGTATGCGATATATTAAGAATATTCGTACGTATATCCATTGTAGTTGCCATTTTCAACATCTTGGTTATTACATTATATTAGGATGTGTTAACAAAATTGAAATTTACCATTTTCGATTTATCCCCATACAGCAGATCCTTCTTGTTCTTATAAAATCTGATACCCTCTTTCAAAATTTGTAAGAAATATTTACAACTTTCCTAACTTAAAAAAAAGGAACAAGTTTTTATAAACGCAAAGAAAAATATGAATTCGAAATTTCGAAACTTTAACTTTTTTGACACATACTATTACATATGCAACATTTTTTCAATTGAGTTTTGAGAATCATGCAATGACAGATTTCGTATAATCATTTTATTCTTTGATTCGTCGTTTTACACAGTTATACATAAAATCTCTGTTTACTTCGTTGACAATAAGTCTTTCTTATTTTTTTTCTTCGCCCAATTTACTTTTTCAAGCTGAGATATACTTTTCTTTTTTTTTTTCGATAATCCATCGTTCTTATATATTGACCATTTTCTCATCGCTTACAGGGAAAGAGTTACAGCAATCTGATTGGCGGACGTGGCTGGATATATCCCCAATCAGAAAGCAACTCTTGAGACATTTTTATCCTTTTTGTCGCTTGAGAAAATTGATGAAAATTTTTTTTTTTTTTTTTTTTGAAAAAACATAATAATCAGAAGCAAAAAACTTCACATACACCTTTTTCACCTCGTTTAGAGAGAATTACATCGAAATTTTAAAACCTTTTACCATTTGGACATGGATTAAGAAAGCAATATAACTTCTTCTAGATTTTTGGATTTCAAATAGGAACAAGCTCGTAAAATTATCAAAACTTAATTTTAATTATCAACTAATGATTAATGTCTAATATGTATACAAATACCAAGGAGCACGGAAGTCAAATAATGTCTGGAGTTTCGAATTGATGCTAATTATATAGAATTTAAATTATATATCCATTAGTCGATCTGAGTTCCGTGCATTCCTGATAGATATTTTTCCACGTTTAATGAGTGTGAAAGAAAAACACTGCTGTAGATGATTGCACAAAACTTTCATTAGAAATCCTCAAAAGATCAGAAATCCTCTGAGAGTAATATATATGTACTTTATATTCAAAGAATTGCTTAGAATATATCGCAAGAAAGCACCGTTGAATATACATAACAATTTTACAGTATCGTAATATTATACACAGCTGAGAAAAAACTATTTGGGAATTTAAGGGCATGTGATACTTCATCGTAAGAGCAATTTAGTTAACATAACGATTCTCAATAATAAATTATAGTTTGCGCTAAAATTAATTATTATTGTGAATGTAAGCTTGGATTAACTAAATTGCTCTTACGATGAAGTATCACATATCCTTAAATAAAAATTAAACTTTAACTGTGAAGATAATTTTACTCTAGATAAAATAAAAAAAATAAATTTATTCTATTCTTAGGTTTGTAGCTACATAAGAAGGTAAAAAACTTAAAATATAATGATATAAAAAATTCGGAGAGGTAAAAGAGAAAAGAGAAGGAGAAAGACGAAGGCTGGTGACCAAGTGTAAGAGGAAGACGTCAGAGTGACGGCGGCTTTTCTGTGATCCGATAATTTAACCCCATTTTTGGAAAAGCCCCACTCGCTGACAACGGCAGTTGGAGCCCCAGAGATTGCATCGGCAGCTTGAACTGTAGCAGCAGTTATTTGGACGGTGATCACAATTTCCTCCACGAGGTACACAGGCACGCCTAAACAAATAGATCAACGAGGAACGTCTACTCGAGATTAGGGAAATCAAAAGAGCTTTTGGTCCACATCGAGACATGAAGACATTAATCGACGCTAGGGTGGCTAAAAAAATTAAGATTCTTTTATTTGTGCGCGAACGACCCTGAAAAGCTTCCATTTGGTGAAAGAAAAAACTGAATTTTTTTCAATTTTTTTGAACAAGGAGATCTTGGCTCCCACGGAAATTAAACCACCCCAATCGTAAAAAATTCTTATACATTTTTATATAGAAGTTTGTCTCATTAATAAACAAGAAATCTAACATACAAAATTTAAAAGGGGTAGTTTTTGACAAACAACTTTGTCGTATGTCATCTATTTTGTAGACAATATTCGGAAATTTATTTTTGTTTAAAAAGAGAGGGGTGTTTTGTTAATTTTTAGGGTAGTTTTTAAAATTTTTTTTTTATAGGTACTTTTTCATTTTAATACCTTCCCTGACCACTTTCTACAATATTTTGGCAAAACTAGAAATTTTCTAATCAAATCTTTGAGATAATACTGCGGACAATCCGAATTTTTTACGGTGGTCGTGGTTTAACCCCCATGGAATACAAGATCACCTTGTTAAAAAAATTTGAAAAAAATTCCCTTTTATTCACCAAATAGAAACTTTTTGGAAGATGTCCCCACAAATCAAAAGGAATTTAATCTTTTTGAGCCATCCTAATCAACACACAACTAACGAAAGAAAATTTTCATTTTTTTTCTCAACTTTATTGAGTTTATTGAAAATATGTTGTTATTGTGACCAATAACAGATTTCCGCAAACATTCCTGTACAGTATACAAAAAGTATTTGTTGGTAGAGGTTTCCTTTTCATGGCATTCTGCAGAGATTTTTTTTGCAAATTATGAATTTATTGTATAGATATGAAAGGGTCTCAAAAATTGATCAAATGATAATAATTTTAGAAAGTTTTCTTTATATTAGCAATACATGGATTAATATAAGATCCTATTTTCAAATGAAATTACTTCTGAGTTAATTAGCTCTACACGTATGTATCTGTTTCATCTCTATGTATCGAGCGCGTTTCATCTGAAACGTGTTTTCTCAACTTGCAGTTGATATTCATGAAGGATGAGCGTAACTGTATAATTACCAATTACAATTCCTGTATTAAGGCATTGTTAAAATGTATATGTCGATATGAGATTATTTCGAATAATAAAAAGTAACCAGATGTTAGAAAAAAAACATTTTTCGATATTCGTTTTTAATTATATTTTCTTTTCACATTGACTTATATATTATATATATATATACTTATATATATATATATA
>UCOK01013861.1:0-41039 GCA_900474325.1 Synergus umbraculus
TAAAGTACTCATATGTACCTAAAGTACTTTGGGCACTAAGGTACTTTAGGTGCTAAGAGGTACCTAAAGTATTTTTAGAGCTCATAGATGGCTTAAGTACTCTGGGTGCTTTAAGGTACCTAAAGTACTTTGGGTGATCAATAAAACCTAATTTACTTTAGATACTCAGAGGTATCTAAATTACTTTGTGTGCTTAGAGGTATCAAAAGTATTTTGAGTGCCCAGATATGTACCTAATGTACTTTGGGTACTCAGAGGTACTTAAAGTAATTTATAAGTACCTAGAGTATTTTGAGTGCTCATAGATAATTAAAGTACTCTGGGTGCTTTAAGGTACCTAAAGTAATTTCTACTCTTAGTTGTTCTTGAAATATTTTGAGCTCTCATAAGTACCTAAATTACTTTGGGTGCTTAGAGGTACCTGAGGTACTTTGGGTGCTCAAAGGAACCTAAGATACTTTGGGCACTGAGAGGTACCTAAAGTACTTTGGGTGCTTAGAGATACGAAAAGTATTTTGCGTGCTCATAGATAAATAAAGTACTCTGGGTGCTTTAAGGTACCTAAAGTAATTTCTACTCTCAGAAGTTCTTGAAATACTTTGAGCTCTCATAAGTACCTAAATTACTTTGGGTTCTCAGAGGTACCTGAGGTACTTTGGATGCTTGTAAGTAACTAAGGTGATTTGGGCTTTGAGAGATACCTGATGTATTTTAGGCTCTCATAAGTACCTAAAGTACTCATATGTACCTAAAGTACTTTGGGCGCTAAGGTACTTTGGGTGCTAAGAGGTACCTAAAGTATTTTTAGAGCTCATAGATGGCTAAAGTACTCTGGGTGCTTTAAGGTATCTAAAGTACTTTGGGTGATCAATAAAACCTAATTTACTTTAGACACTCAGAGGTACCTAAAGAACTTGGATCGTTTAAATCTTTAGAAGAACTTTGAGTTGATGAAGGTACTTCGGTATTTATGAATGAAAAACGATAAACGGAAAAGAGAATGAGAAAAAACTGGTTCCCAGGGGTGTTTGCTTTCATTTAGTGTTTTCTGGAGAGAGCAATCGAGTATTGGCGGTCGCGAAGAATCTAGGAAAGCACCATAAATCAGCAGCGAGAAACCGGCGACTTGTGGGTGACTTATGGAAATCGTGAGTAGTTCGTGCAATCACCGTTATGTCCTGATGCCGTGCATAAACTCAGTGAGGTGACTTATGGTTCTCGAGGCCCTGCGGCAAGGTAAGACCTGGACGAGCGGCGCACAGTCATTGCTGTCGTGATGCACTTTTTTAATTAAGCCTATTATTCTTCTTAGTCGGAAAAATCCCGTTTTCCTGGGACGATCAGCACCAGCTGGAAAGTAGCCTCGTTGCCGCTTCTACGAAATCTTTTCAAGCCACTCGGTTTGCACAACGAGCACAGACAGCCTCATGATTAATCGAAAAACGATTCATTATAACGACGTCTATTCACACGCAGTCTACTCAAACATTACAAATATAAATTGACTTTCTTTATTCGCCAAATAGCCAATATATATGTCAAACAAACGATAGGTAAATAAATTATTTATTAGACTCATTTTTATCCGGCTTGTCCTCAATCTGTCTTTCTATAATAGTATTTATATTTCTTTGGCTGTTACTTTACTTTGGCTCAAAGTGCTTAAGGTAATAAATTTTTTTTTTTCAATTTCTAATAGAGAAAATTACTAGCAGGAGTTGAGAGATAACTCTTAAAAATTGATATGAAGAAAAGTCTTGTCTTGCAAACAAGACAGCTTCAGTGTATTATTATCGACCAGGAAGGGCATTGGAGTACCTTGGCGCAGCATATGGTCGGAGGTTATATTCAATGTAGCAGCGCAGAACAGATTCACCTACCGCTTATTGCTTACGGTGACGAGGAGTACGGAAACGCTACCACATGATTTATGGGGCATGCGCTCAGATCGCTGAAGCACCTCCGAAGGTCAAAGTTTCATTTTGCGTTGATACAAACAAGTCGTCGCACTTGTTCTTCGTGCCGGGGCCCAAAGAGAAAGGAAGAATGGGCGAAGCTGAAGGGTCAGTTTTTATTGAAGCTCCGTCATCGATTACGGAGATCCATCGGGAATCAGGTGCCTTTAAGAGCTGCAGCCAATTTTCAATTCTCCAGGTCTAAAGTACTTCTCCGTGCCCAAAATACCTGTAGGACTTCCGGACAGTAGAAGTACCTAAAATACTTTTGGGTGCCAAATAAGATACCTGAAGTATTTATGGTATTCAAAGATACCTGATATACTTATAAGCGTACCAAAGATACCTGAATTACTTCTGTGAACCGAAAATAAGTGAAGGGCTTTTGGGTACTGAAAATAACTAGTACTTTTGCACTCCAAAAGTAACGGAAGTATTTTTGGGTACCAAGAGTACCCGAAGTACTTTTGAGTACAAAAAGTCTTTGATAATCCTCCAGGTATTCAGATGAAGGTACTTTTGTGACATGTTGGGCCCAATTGTTTCGAATCGAACGAAAGTGAAACGGCGCTCCTCGAGTCTTTGCGTTTTTGGCAAGTAGAGCTTCCGGAACGGGAACTGCTATTAGTTCCCGCGGCAGACGAAATTGCAGATCGGCATTTTCTTCATTTTTTGCCACTTCGTATGCAGCGCGGATCCTCAGGCCGACGCGAATGGTGAGAGTTTGAGGAGGGCCCGCGGACCTCAGTATATGGGTTCGTAGAGAGTGAGAGCGAGAAAGAGGGGGTGGCTGGGCGGGAGAGGGGGTCGACTGGCCGTAACATTACCGAGGAGCCTGCTGAGTGAGATATTACCGCCGTCACAACCTCTAATAACCACACAGAGCCCTTTATAACGGCTCTAGTACCTTATTGTAAGCCCTCTTGTCTCGTTGTAATCTACGTTATATGCAAGACCTCCACTTGTAAAGGCGTGGGGCAAAATCGGGTCGAAATCGGCGTGAAAACGATTCGAGAATCCGGTGAGAAGAGCATTTAATTCGACCTTAATGTCTGGTTATGGGGGGCCTTCTAGCTTTCGCAAGCCTCACTTTTCTGCACTTGGATCTTGCATCATATACTTTTCGTTTCTATTTTGCAATTATTGTTCTGTATTTTCTGTTTTTCGAAAGGGAATGCTAAAGAGAAACGGGATGAGGAATAAATGGTTAGAGGGCAAGTAGGGAGGGGTTAATAGTGTTGATGAGGGCTGGATATGGGAATGGATAATGAGACCAGTCTGGGGAGGGGCGAAGCTTGGGTTAGATAAGTAAGTGCTTAGATGAATTAGGGAGGGGAGGGGCATAAGTTTGGGAATATGGGATGATGAGTGGAGATGGGGAGGGCGAACACTGAAGAGGTGTAGTGAGTAGATCAATTGGGGGAGGAGGGGCAATAGGAAGTAGGGATATAGGGGGATATGGGCCATGTGGGCAAATAGGGATATTAAGTGAGCTTAAACTGGAGGGGTTATCCATTGATGAGTAGGTGAATATGAGGAGGGGCGAGGGATATAGGTATATGGGAATGATGATACGGGATGAAGTAGGGATGGAGAGGGGAGTATATAAATCTGAAGAAGTATATAAATATTTATGTGAATAGGGTGAGGGGGACGTGGGATATATGGGACTGGTACACAAGAGGGGTTGGCCTGAAGCATACAAAGAAGTAGGGGATAACGAAATGGGAATGGGGAGGGGCGTAGGGTTGAGTAAATAGGATGAGGAAGCGTGGGTATGGGAATGGATAATGAGATCAGTCTGGGTAGGGGCGAAACTTGTGTTAGATATTTAAGTGCTTAGGTCAATTAGGGAGGGGAGGGGCATAAGAGTGGGAATATGGGATGATGAGTGGAGATGGGGAGGACGAACACTGAAGAGGTGTAGTGAGTAGGTCAATTGGGGTGGAGGGGCAATAGGAGGTAGGGTTATAGGGGGATATGGACCATGTGGGCAAAAAGGGAGATGAAGTGAGCTTAAACTGGAGGAGTTGTGCATAGATGAGTAGGTCAATATGAGGAGGGGCAAGGGACATAGGTATATGGGAATGATGATACGGGATGAAGTAGGGATGGAGAGGGGAGTATATAAATCTGAAGAAGTATATAAATACTTATGTCAATAGGGGGAGGGGGATGTGGGATATATGGGACTTATATAAAAGGGGGGTTGGGCTAAAAGCATGCAAAGAAATGGGGGATGAAGGAATGAGGATGGGGAGGGGCGTAGGGTAGAGTACATAGGATGAGGAAGCGTGGGATATGGGAATGGATAATAAGACCAGCCTGGGGAGGGGCGAGACTTGGGTTAGATATGTAAGAGCTTAGGTCAATTAAGGAGGGGGAGGGGCATACGGGTGGGAATATGAGATGATGAGAGGAGATGGGGAGGGCGAATACTGAAGAGGTGGATTGAGTAGGTCAATTGGGGGAGGAGGGGCAATAGGAGGTAGGGATATAGGGGGATATATGAACCATGAGGGCAAATAGGGAGAGGAGATGAATGAAGGAGGGGGCTTTACACAATTAGGTTACTCTAGGTTATCCATCTTGATAAAAAATAGAGAATTTTTTTCTTTAATTGCAATTATTCTTTTTGTACGGTGTCCTATATTTTTTACCACTGTCTGCTGACATTTTCCTTATCAAGCATTGCAGGCATAACACCATGCGATGCTCAATGGATTTCACAACTCGAAGCTGTCATGTTTTATTGCATCCAGTGTGTCATGAGACTCCTGCAAACATGATCCTCACGTCGTGAGTTGCAACCATGCTGCAATTCTGATCTATTACAAGATACCTTCAACCTTCGTCTCTAATTCTCTCTTTAGTCGCTTCAAGCAGAATACACTATAAATCTGGAAAAGTAGACATCCCTTTCCCCACTTCCCCTGCCACTGAATCCTTATAATTTCTGGCTCTTTGATTCTTAGAGAGTGATCAAAATCCGTAATCATACAACTCGTGGATGATGGGGTATGCTCACCCTGAGTGGTGGTGTTAAGAGGAGGTATCTGAACAAAGCGAATGTAGGCTACGGGGCCAGAGGAGCTTATTATGCCCCGCCAGAGAAAAGTGGCTGGAAACCGGTTGGCGAAATCCAGAATGCAAAAGACGAAATAAAATGCCAAATGCAATTCCATTGGGCAAAGTTGTGGTTCTAGAGGGAGAATTTGTGTGGTGTATATTTTACAATTTTTCAATCAGATTTACTTTAAAAGAAAAGATTAAATGAATTATTGTTTGAGGAAATAGATTTCTAAGTGGTGCGGAAAATATAAAATGATATTCTTTGTGTAGATTAGATCGCTTATGCAAGTTATCTTTCCTCGTCCGTTTATACATATCCTGGTTCATTTATCAACGGAAAAGAAAAGATATGAAAAATGCATTTTGAGAGTAACAATTCTAGTATAAATACTTTAGCAATATTTACTTTTGCCATTCATTCAGTATTTGATTAGGATATTGCGATAGCTGATCAGGAAAGCTCAAGGTACGTCTTTAAAACTCTATTTTCAGAATATTAATAATATTACTAAATTTAAAATAATACTCAATTTTTTAATGCAGAATGGGGTATTTCGGAATAAGTATACTGCTTTTTCTGCTAATCAACCTTTCGCAGCAAACCAATTATCGCTTGCCGGATAATTCGGTACCAATTCACTACAAAATAAAATTGATCCCCCACATAATTCCCGGTAATTTCACATTCGACGGAGAGTCAGAAATTTTCCTGGTGGTTTTGAAGGAAACGAAAAATTTGACGTTGCATTCTTTGAATCTGAAAATTCATACAGAAAGTACACATCTTCTTGGAAATAATGGCAAAATTGTACCGAATCAGCACTTTTTTGAAAAACATGCCCAGTTATTGATTATCAATTTTCGTGAAGATTTGACACCTGGTCACTACATTCTTAAACTGAAGTTTACCGGTTCATTAAATAATAATCTCCAGGGCTTCTTCCGGACCTTTTATGAAAATGAGGATAACGAGAAAGTGTACGTTTAAAAAAATCTTTTTCCGAGTGAATAACAAATGCAGATTAAATTTACAGTTTTTATATAATGATTCAATAATTATTGCAGATATTTAGCAGCCACACAATTCGAACCGACAAATGCTCGGGAAGCTTTTCCTTGTTGGGATGAACCAGCACTGAAAGCTACTTTTGATATTTCTATAAAACATTTCCCGAATTATACAGCTCTCTCGAATATGCCAGTGAAAAATAAAATAAGCGACAGATCAGTTGATAAGAAAATATGGACAAATTTTGAAACGACACCCTTAATGTCGACTTACATTGTCTGCTTTACAGTTTTTGATTTTGAAAGTCTTTCTAATTCCCAGGGAAATTTTTCTGTTTGGGCTAAGAAAAGTTCCGTAGAAAATATGACACATGCATTTAATGTTGGTTTGCGAGCACTTCCGGCTATGGAAGAATATACTGAGATTGCATATCATGTTCCAAAAATGGATATCGTTGCTGTTCCTCAATTTAAAATAGGAGCCATGGAAAATTGGGGATTAATTCTTGCCGAGTGAGTTCCTGTAAAAAAAACACAAAAAAACATATGAGATTTTTTGTGAATTTGGAAGATATTGAAAAATTATTTCCACTATGGAATAATAATTATTTTTAATTTTAAGGGCAGAAACGATGGAAAAAAGTAGTGATTCTACGGTAGACGATAGGTGGTCTACTTCAAATACGGTAGTTCATGAAATTGCTCATCAATGGTTTGGAAATTTAATGACTCCGGCCTGGTGGAGTGATCTTTGGATAACTGAAGGTCTGGCTACATACTTCCCCTATTTGTTAGCTGGCAAGGTCAGTATGTGAAGATTGATAATTATTAATGTAAATTATGTTTCGCTATTGAATATAAAATAGGACTGCATTTTTAGGTACTCAATATTCCAAGAATTTTGGAATATTTTGTCGTTGAGAACAACTATCAAGTATATGATATGGATCTTTATACACGTCCTCTAGGTGGGGACGTGAAAACACCGCGCGAAATATATATTCGTCTATTGACAGTTCATGCTAAAGGTAAGTAAATCAATCTGAGAGTGAAATTTAAGGGTGAAACAAATGAAATTATTTCAAATTTCATTCTCATTTCTATTATTTTCTTACTATTAAGATTAATATTATTTCTTACTATTCGCAGCTGCAGCAATGATGCATATGTTGAGTAGCCTAATTTCCGAAGAAGTTTTTCACTCTGGTATAAAGAAGGCTTTGGAAAGATAGTGAGTAATTATTTTATTCTACTATTCATTTTAAAGAAAATTTAAATGATTTTTTTATATTTTAATTAACTCTAATATTTGGATATTAGTTTTCTGGGAGGGATGAGAGGGTTGCAAAAAATAGGGTCAGAGGGGATGAAGTTAGGAAATTAGTGAAATTAGCACAAATATGTGAGAGGAGTGGAATATGGTTGAGAAGGGATGAAGAGGAAATATTTATGAGGAGGGGGAGGAAGAATTATTGGAAGAGCAGGAGGGGGTAAAGAAGAAATAAGGTGGGTGGGGTATAGAATGACTGGGGTATAATTACAATAGAATTACAACAGGTTCGGATTCAGTGACTCCAAACACGGTATAAAAGTAGAGGTTTTTTCCAAATCCATAATCTTTTGAATTTTGACCTTGGGATGACCTTCATTCCGACCTGGTGGGTTAAAAATAACCCCGGATTTGAATTTAGCGACCCCATAAACCTCTTAAAACAGTGATTTCGTGCCTATTCAATAGTTTTTTCTTATTTTGACCTTCAACTGACCTTGAGGCTAACCTGATTCAGATATAGGACTTGTGAGAAGGGAAGCGAAATGAGAGGCAGGATATAAAAGAGTCAGTGATATTGGGAAGATGATTATGAGTAGTGGCGGAGGGGGCAAGATAAATTATAGGGAAGCGGATAAATTTAATGAGGAGGGGAAGGAAGTGGTGATAGACGAATAGTAGAAAGAGAGGAAGATGAGGAATTGGATAAAGTGGGAGTAGGAAAAGAGAGAAGAGCGGAGGGAAGAAAAAATATTGCTAATTTTGACAAGGTGGGTAAGGGGAAAAAAATAGAGGGGCAAGAAGAAGGGTTGGTGGGAGGTAGAGGGGGCGGAGGGGGGTCAGAGCTATAAGTGGGAGGAGGGGCTTTAAGTAACCAAGAAATTAAAAAAATTTTAATTTTAGTAAGTTTAAGGCAGTAACAACAGATGAATTTTTGGAGACTATGCAAGAAGCTGTCAATGAGACTAACCAACCGTACAACAATTTTAATGTAAAAATGGTGATGAATTCTTTTCTATCACAAGCTGCATATCCTGTGATAAATGTAGAGAGGGACTATACGACCGGAGTAATAAAATTGACCCAGGAATGCATCTTATGTCAAAAAAGGCGTCCAAAAACAGAATCAAAATTTTGGGTCCCGATAAATATAGTAACTAGTTCGTCCTTGAATTTTTCTTCGACTTTTGCTACTCATTGGATGAATCCAGAGGAAAAGGAATTAGTTATTGAAGGGGTCGATCCTAATGATTGGTACATTTTAAATGTACAAAGCAGTGGTAGGTATTATAGTATGAATAATATATTTTTTATTATATATTTTAATATATTATAATATTGTAATTTTCAGCTTACTATAGGGTTAATTACGATAAAAGAAACTGGAACAGACTTGGGAATTATTTGAATTCGAAAAATTATTCCAAAATCCACGTTTTAAATCGAGCTCAAATTTTGTCAGATGTATCTTTTTTGCATAGGGTAGAAAAAGTTGATAACGGTTTACTGAAATATTTGATCTCCTACTTAATACAAGAAGAAGATTATATACCGTGGTATGTGGCTAATCGTCTTTTTCATCATTTCAAATCAATCTTCTCGACTGCACATGAATACAAGGTAATTTTTTGATTCTAAAATATTATTTCTCAAATTCGAAACTTATGACAAGCTTTGTAATTTATTGAAAATTTCAAAAACGTTTTAGAAATTTGTTTTGACGTTGGTGGATGCTCTAATGGCTAAGACAGGATTGGAAGAAAAACCTGAAGATGATTTTTTTACGATTAGAAAACGATTAATAGGATTACGTTGGAATTGTGATCTTCGTAAACATCACTGCAAAGATGAAAAGTAAAAATTCATCAAATTACTATTCTATTTTTAATACATATATTTGTCTCTCCTTTTTATGTATTACTTCACATCCGTTCAAACTTGTTGATTGACATATCACAAAAGCAACTCAAGGTCTTGTCCCAACACATTTTCGTACCGGATAATTAGTGATTAATTAAATAGAGGTCAGATTTAGACTTTAAACTTCTCAAATTATAATTCTTTATCAATTTCTGGTTATATTCCACCTTTAAATTAAATCAATTACTGTAAATCTGAAAAATCCATTAAATTTAGATATCTACATTAGAGTGTTCTTATTCATATCTTGTTTTATCCTCCTACATCCTTTCATTCATTTCCTGATTTTCGTACAAACCCTACAGCAATGATTGCGTAAAATCAAGGCTGAATGTTTCAACGAGATCCGGCAAAATAAAAACAAATATTGTCCTATCAACTCTCACGTCGATTTTGCTAATATTATTAGATATTACAAGTTTTACAATCTTCAGTCTCTGAACAAGAAAAAATTTCTTATCAAATATAATCTGATATATATTTATCAAGTACAACACTTTAGAATTGAAAATAATTTTATATATAAAAATCGCTCCCCTTCAGACAGCAATTTTTCTTCGGAAAAGATTTATGGCGTCTTTGCAAAGCTGAAGCAGCGGCTACTAATCTTCAAAAATAATGTGTTCTTAATCCCGCCCTTAAAATTTGCTTGGTCAAGACATGTCCTGAGAGTGGTTATAATCTGGAAGGAAGTCTGGTGCATTATTCAAATCCAGTGTAGATTCCTATCTTGGGATGTAATTCTAGTGTGGACGCGTGTTTCAGCCCCGTTGTCGGGGTAACACTTAATTTGTTCAGGTACTTATCCTCTCTACGGGATCCCTCAGTTTATATAACTACACGTATTACACATCTGTGACCTTTCTTCCTTCTGCCGTTGCAATTGAAATCTTAGAGAAATCTAACGCCGTTTTCAATAATCTTAATATATTTTATAGCCGACTAAAAAACAAAAGAAACGTGCTTCTTCTTATCCATTTCGAAAATAAATCCACATAGGAAAATAAATGTTTACCGTCTTCTTACGCATATATTTGTGCAGTAAGACACTTCTGCGCAGTGATCAGTAACTTACAATAGTTATGCGCAGAAGTAGGAATCATATAATTCTACTGCGCAGGTGTAGGAAGCGCGTTGCTCTACTGCGCACGCATAGGAATCATACAACTACACTGCGCACGCATAGAAGCCATAAGATTATATTGCGCAGACGCAGGAAGCGTAGAACCCTACTGCGCAGTCCCAGGAATCATATGATGGAATTCGAGGTGAAAATAATGGATAATAAATATTGTCTGGAAGCTTTAACGTATCTCAAAATCTTACAAATGTCCCCATTTTTTTTCTTGTAAGAATTCTCCGAATATGCACATGGGCGATTTCAATCACTGATTGCACCCTCATTATCTTCGAAAGAGTGCGTCGCTCGTGTAGATTTACAACTGCAGGAGTGTAATTGTCAAAATTATTCGACGTGATGCCCATTTAAAATAATTAAGAGTTTCTTACCGACGTTCGTGTTTGTAAGCGGTGCAAGATCACCATCGAAATTGTAGAGTACGCAAGAAAAATGTACTTTGCACCCTGTTATTTATGAAGCCTTCGTACTTTTCGCGGAAAGATCGATTCGCCCCAGGTCTCTCGAAGTTCGATGATAAACATCAAACTTTTTATTCCGAAGCACCTGGGGGCTTTCCCTGAACAAATGAAACAGCTTTTTTTTCGAATAATTTTGTGCGATCAAAGATTAGAAGAATGGAACTGAAGTTGCAGCTGTCTAGGTCTCAAGACCTTTTTTTCTCAATTGACGCGTCCACCTGTGAATGAAGTCTCGCTTCTTCATTGAGCAGCTACCCATTGAAAACGATTCCAGCATCCGAGTAGAAGAAATCTGAAATCATCTGCGAAGATGGACTTAGAAAGGAAGCGAGGAATCCACGTAATAAACAGATGATACACGATGTAATGCATTACGTGGAAACGTCGGAATGGGTCTTGGTCTCAAGTCCTACAAATGTGAGGAAAACACACTCCGCCTCGGTACTTAGGACTTTAATTGTAGCGAGGAATCTTATTGCAGTAACAATTAAACCAAGAGGTTGACGAGGAGTGCAACTCGCTGGTTCTTTGGTGGTTGAAATGACCCTAACTCCCCGAAGACGAGACAAGGAAATTAGTGCGGGAGGAGGACAGATGATCAAACCGGTAAGAAATCGTGACGTGTATCAGAGAGAAAGGAGAATCCTACCCAGAAGACCTTTAGAGCCAAGAGAAAAGGTATTTCAAGTATATAACTACATAAACCCTCTTCCTAACCCATCATCCTAACTCAGGAACCTCACTTCACGAGTCTTAGATATCAAAGTACACTTTGCATGATCAAGATCTAATGACTCGTTCAATTTCTCTTCCAACATTTCTCTCTCGATACTTCGTTGCAGTGGTGTCTATCGATGTCTGATTTTTTTACAATAGTTATGATGAACTCTAGAGACAACTGTTACAGGATCTTCTTACATGTCTATTTGTGCAGTAAGAGCCTTCTGCACAGTCATATGTGTCTTAAAGTTGTAGTGCGCAGACATAATAAACATATAACTCTACTGCGCAGGTGTAGAAAGCGTATAACTCTACTGCGCAGGCGTAAGAAGCGTATTGATCTACTGCGCACGCGTAGGAATCATATAACTCTACTGCGCATGCATAGCATCCATAAAACTCTATTGCGCAGATGCAGGAAGCGTACAACTCTACTGCGCAGACGTAGGAATCATACAGCTCTAGTAGAAACCTTACGCGTATGCGCAGTAGTGTTATAGAATGATTTTAGGTGCGCAGAAGCATCCTGCTGTATAAATAGATGCGCACTAACAGTTTCTCGAGCTTATGGATCAGAAAGTAATGAATGTTCAATTTACAAAATTGAATAACAGCCTTTTCCAATGATATTTACTTTTGAAGTACATATTGCATAACTGGCACTCACACCCGGAAGGTAAGCGAAGTGTAAATAAGTTCTGTGTGCACTTTCACTAGAATCGCTCTTGGGAGTATGTGACACTTTCTCGGGTCCTTTCCTTACCTCGGAACCATATAAATCTCAGAAAACCGATCCAGGGTTGTCTGGAAGATAATTCTGGACAGTTACAAGGCCGGAGAGAAAAACGAAAGTGTCTGATATCGTACGTCCCCTTTAACTTTATTCCGGGATACTAAAATTCTGCATTTAAGAAGCAGTGAAACAACACGGAAAAAATTATATTTATGTGTTGATTACTTCTTCAGTATTCCACTTATCTTCATTTCTTCACATAAATAAATGATTTTAATTTTTCAGATAAAGTGAATAAAATAGAATCCAATTTGAGGTAACCTGAAGGAAATCGCTGATAATGAAGCAAAATCTTAATCAGCAAATTTAATGTCTGACAGGCGAAATTAATTTTAAACTTGAAGGAGCAATAATCAAAACTGATAAAAACAACTTAAGTGAAAATAATTGCTACCATTTCTGCAACATTGCTCGACACTTCTCACTTCATTCACTCTCTTCCTTTTTCTCTTTAATTTCCTTTTTCAGTCTTGTTTTTATCCTCTTTTCCACGTTTCTGGTTCGAAAAGGCGTATTCCACATTGAATAAAATTCGAGAGTCGTTTCTCGAGGTTCGAAAGTGGAGCGCAAGGTCGACGGGTACGGCTAATGAAGAGATAAGGGGAAACTGAAAGCTCTACCCTGGCGTCGAGCCTCGTACTCGTACCCTTAGAAGGTGATGTGATTTTTTTTGTGCTGCTTTATTTTTCTTTTTTCTCTAGTACCTCTTGGTTTTGCTCCCATCCTTTTTTTTTCTCGCTCTCCGTTCCCTTTCCGTTTCCTCTCGTCCCTTCCGAACTTTTTCCTTACCTTCGTCTTGCACACCTTGGTTGCTTGATGGACAGAGGAATCCGTGACAGAGAAACAGGTCGCCGTAATCGGAGCTCAGATGACGTAAAGCAGCATTCACACGTTTATCTACAGAGCTCGTTAACGGTCATGCACCCGTGACCAATGGCGAAGATGTTTGTCAACCTTGAGAATTTTTGTTTTCAGAGAGATTAACTGCTTCAACCTAAACAAGTTACTCGTGGATTTTTCTTCTCACGAGCCTAGACATCATTCAATTAGAGCTCCTGTCAGTGACCCTCTCATATTTCTTTCCTGCGCCGCAAGATTCACAAACTCGAAGCATGATACAGATCAGTAAGACACTTCTGCGCAGTCGTAACTGTTTTACAAATGTAATGCGCAAACTTAGGAACCATAAACTCTACTGCGCAGGTGTAGCTTGCGCATATCGCGTAAAAACTGTACCCTTTGAGAACTTGCCCTACAAATTCAAATTAAAGTTAATAAGCTCCTGATGATCTAATGGATGACTCCATAAACTAATTGTAAGAAGGTCAGGAATTGATTATCCGCTCGGCCGTGCAAGACATAATGAATTTTATATCTACTCGTGAAATGAAGGCCACGAAATGTATTGCGTCGTTACCTTGTAAATGAACGTTGTGTAACTAGCCTTAATAAATCTCTAATCTCATGGTTGGTTGTACACAAAAAGTAGTGCGATTCGACCGGTGACAATGTGCTTCTCCCTGTCAATGATTCACATCATGCTTGCTTGAAACAATGGAGAAGAAATTACGTGATTAAGGAAGTAATTCAAGAAAATGATGCTTGTTTCTAAAATCAGGGTGTCTAAAGCACGTGCATTCGACCGGAACATTATTTAGGCTCTTCTTCTTTTCATTTAAGCTCGGATAAAACCTTAAAAGACGATTCCGTTACTTGATGCTTGAAAAAAGGATTACGGTCTATAAAAGATTTACGACCAGATTTATAGAGTCGTTATGCTGGTGCCCGGTTATATAATGCGGTCCAATTAATACTTCTCGGCAAGGGAAACAATTTTGAGTCAGGCGCAGTGGCGCCAGTACGTTACGATGACTACAGAGGCATAAACGGCTCCTATTAGCAGGTCGACTCCGGGGTCTGTATACAAACACACGTTCTCGTGATGCGTGCTTGAAAATTGAGGAGGGTTAACGCAGTACGCATTCCTCGTCGTAAAGTATATAATAAGGAAAAGACGAGAGGAAAGTATTGATAATGACGAGACGAAAAAAGTCAAGCTGAAAAAGGATAGCATTTTATTACAGAAATTAGTTTTATTCGTCATTCCTCGAAAGTTGCACAGGTAATTATATCTTTCGAACATTATTAAATTCTGTAATCCTTTCAGTGCGCATCGATCAGCACTAGGTAACTCCAGTGCGCAGTCGTAAAACATATTAATCACTACAGCGCATGTCCAGGACCTATTGGTCAGTCGTTCTTCTTCTGAGAAAGACTGACAATTCCAGATAATTGTAATCGGGAAGAGATGGCGACGATTTACCCCAGATTTGAATAAACTAGACAAAACTCGAAAAGTGAAAGGGACAAGGATTCTTGGAAGGAGCTTCCTAACCTTAACGACCGGTAAGAACTCCCTGTGAAATAGGGTTTCACGGGCAAGCGGAGAAGCGAAGGAGCGAGGAAGGAAGGCAGGTTGGTAGCAGTCAGGCAATCAGGCTGGCTGGCAGGCGGGCAAGCAGGATTCGCGGCGGCGTTATTATCTACTTGGGTGGACAGGTGCCAGGGGGTTCGTAAAAGTGCGAGCCGGTCAGTGGTGATCGTTATCAGCACCGCGTAGATTCATATGGATGCACTACTAGATGGCAGCGTAGCTACGGCTATGGCCAGGACTGGTGCGGCGCGCACGCCGACCAGTAGGAGGCGCGGATACCAGGAGGAATAAAAGGTCTAGGTAGCATAGTTGCACGCACATTCCCAGTTCACAGCCTTGACTCCTTGCCGAAGGAACGAACCGACCAACGAACCAACAACCAACCAAGGGTCTCGTGCTAGCTCACTAGGCTCGCTCGTTCGCTCGGCGATGGCAATTATACGCGTGGAGCCATCCTGGCTAGATTCAAGATCAGATAATCCCATCTGTCGGTGTAAGCGGTCCGCAAACGATCCCGCGAACGATCCGATCCTCGTGGAAGTCGTTTTCCCCGAGTTGAAGTCGCTCTCTAGTCTCTGGGAGCGAGCCCAACGTGCATCGGCTGATCAATGCACAATCTGAGCCTTGGAATGGCGGGAATTCAAAGATCCTGCAAACTACTTGCCCCCACTCCTATTCAAATACCAACCTCATAATGGACATTCTTAAAATATCCTCCATAGACAAGTTCAGATAGGTGCTTATTCCCGGGAAATACAATGGAGTAGCAGAGATTCAGGAAGGATAGGGGATCAGGTGGTGGAGTGCTTCTTGGAATTAGGGGCGATAAACTTGATGCAATTTAGATATCTGTTTTTTAAACTTTGACGAGTATCTCTCTAGGGATGATTTGGAGTTAGTTCATTCCTATTAGTCATAAATTCAAGAGGATCTGGAAAACTTTATAAATTTGCTAACTATGCAGGAATAAGTACCATTAAGGATTTTCATTAGGTTGGTCAATTTATTCAATAAAGATAATATAAAATGTAATATAAGGGAAGTAATAGACCACGTATTAAGTCAACGACCTTTTTGGTCGTAAAATCTATAAAAATCTTCAGAGATTCTTTGACTTTAAATGTAAACGACTTCCCACCTCTTTTCGAACAAATTCCACCCACTCTTATAGCCAAACATCTTGAAAATTACGTACTTCTTTTTAGAGTGTAATAAATTATTTAAATGTGAGTTACAATTGGTAATATTTATTTCTGATTCCTTATCTACTATTGCTATACAATATTATATTTTGTCTGCTCTTGTCTGCTGTTGTTCTGTTGTTGTTTTACTGGTTCACTGCTACATTGCATCAACAAAACTATCGATTCTAAAAGTAAAAATCCATAAAGAGTCGGGATAGAAAAGATTTACCTTAGAATCCCACTTCTTCTTCACCAAGTCTGCCCACTTCTAAATCTCAAGATACACACCAATATAGAACGTCACGATTAAAACCAGAATAACACAGTACGCCTACGAGCATCCAGAATTATTGTTATCATCGAATAATTACTTTAGCATAAACGATCTATCAACCTGAAGAGAAATTCTTTTCTATAATCTTGTCATCGAATTGAATTCCGGTTTAACTGTAGTTGCGTTGGCAAGTATGACAATACAGAAGCTTCCTTTTTGGCTGAGTGTGGGAGTAATTAATTTCTTCTTCGGCCTCGTACAATCTCTTCGAGTCCAGCCCACAGAACCGCAGGAATCCAAATCATCATCGCGGATTGTTTCTTCCGCCTTAGGAACTAAAGTAAGGTATGCGGAAAAGATGAAGCCTAACGATTTTATTTTTAAAACTATCATGAAAATTACTATCATTCCGATTTACCTCAAGTTTTTTTTTTATCAGAAACCAAGAAATCTTGGAAAAATGTGGAATTCTTGGCAACAATTTTCCTCAGTAAGCGAGTTAAACTGTTCAGAATGAGGCATTGGAGTCATAGAATAGCCACTGTCTAGTCCAGTTGTAAAAATCTAGGCTGAATCATGGTTCAGCCTACCTGTTGCCTTATTGAGGAACTCGCTCGCTATTTCTGCTCTTACACTTCAGAGTATAAATAGATTTCCAGACTTTGGTGTAATATTATTGAAAGTACTTTCCCAGTTTGCAAAATAGAAGTGAAAATTTACTTTTCTTGGATTTCTTTTTAAATTTCAGCACTAGGGCTCAAAATAATTTTAAGGATTTGAAATCCGGTCCGATTAATAATAAAAAAGAGTTTAAAGTGACAGGAAATTTGACTGTAGTACCAGCTAATGAGACATTTATTCGAAAAGAATATAAAGGGGTAGCATAGCGTGTCGCTGGGGGACTCTATCGTTCCGAATAAGGAAAATTTATCCATCCATAAAGTGGCCGGTCGTCAAAGACTACACATTCGAAGGAGGCTCTGTCAAATAAATTCCTGGTACCAGGAACGATAAAATTCACTAAGGCGTCGCGTACCTTACCCCTTTAATTTCCTTCCACAATAAAACCCAAAACGGGCCCTTCGGGCCAGTCCCGGACTTCGGACTGAGTCGTAGGCGTTTTTATCGTAGCCATAACATATACATCCTGAGTTCTGAACTCGCTAGGGCCCTTTTAAATGAGAGGAAACTAATAAAAAAACCTTGTTTCTTCAAACTTTCGGGTCTGCAATTTCAGCACTAATGTTCATTCCAAATATTATTTCAGGTTTTTGTAGTTGCGAAAAAGCAACGAAGTAATTCCAGTCCTCGTGCGACGGCGCACTAGCGTTTTATGGACGTGCGACTGCGCAGAAACGTTCTGCGCCATTTAAGACTGCGCAGTAGTGTCCCATGTCACTTTTTGCTGCGCAGTAGTGTTCCAAGTCATTTTTTGCTGCGCATTAGAGTTCCGCCCATAGAATGCCTTCTTACAACTCAAATATATGTTTGTAGGTGCTGGCTCAACTTTTTTTGAAGAGAGATTGCTCTTTGTCTGGCGTGTCACGTCGGTAATTTACATACGTACAACTGGTCTCATTACAAAGAGGTTTTCATCTTGAATTGAATCGTCGTTGATCGCAGAAAGTCTGAATATCAGCCACCTTAACGCTCACGGGCATGTCCATTAGAATCCCAGTCTTGTAGTGAAGCAAGGAGAGGAGACAAGGAACGGAGTAAAAAGTTTGACGTGGTGTTTCGCTTGCCTCTGCTTGGTTCGGCCTAGACGTTCATAAATACGCAACCGCGCGCGTTCTCTCGTCTCGCGTATTCGTAACCCATAAGGGTTACCTGCCCAGAATTTTAACTAGTACCTTAAGGCCAACCACGCGATCTTATCTCCCCGCTAACCTCCTCAGCGGCGGCCGCTTATGACTTCACATTGTATGCGAAATTGCCTACCTACGGCGTTGGCATTTCGTTAAAAAAATAATTAAAAACAGTTAACTGTTATTGAAGTTTCTGCTGAATATTTTTTTTCCTACTGAATGACACAATTTTTTATTGAGTTTGATTACTTTCAACTACAATTACGCTCTTTTAATTAAAATTACAGAGGCATTTAAGTAAAATTGCATGTTTTGTGATAAGTTATGTAGTTTTTCTTTGTTTTTAAATGAAATCAATTATAAAGCACCGGATACAGGTCTGCGGGGACCGGTCTCGTAGGAAGTTGGCTTTATTAATTTCCTCACGGTTGATCGATGATAATAGTTGATAATGGTCCGAGTCACGGGCCCGGCCATTACTCAGCCGGGCCCTTTTTCCAGACTGCGTGTACTCGCACCCCGCTTGAAAATGCGCAACACGCTGCAGCATAGAACTGGAATAATTTAGTGTAACTATTCCCTACGTGTGACGCGTTCTGCTGTGCAATGATTGGTTGAGATACGCACCGGTTACACTGCTTCCAGGGTACCAACCACTCCCGTGAGGAAAGTCTCCGCCAGTTGATTGCGAATAAGTTAGAGGCCAAAGACATTATCTAACGCTACCGATAAACGTGGCGCTAACATCCCATAACTGCTCAGGGTAACGTGTGATATTACCGGGACTTTTTAAAGTCGTCAGGTAGCATCGATTTATGCACGTCTTATTAGCGTCTTTAGGATCAAAAATTATTTCTTAGATCTTCTCCATTTTTATTTCAACTTTGCAATTTCTTGATGCTTTCTAGTCAAGGCAGTTAAAATGTTAATGGATGGAGTATAAACAGGAGAGTTTGATAGCAATGTATTTTAAATAATGTATTTCAAATAATGTGTATCTAATTGTTGAAATTTATTTACTAGGATTAAGGCCTTCGTTCTGGTTATGCTTCAGTAATTAACATTAATGCGGTTGTCACGTCGACGTGACAATACAATTATGTCGAGGATAAGATTTGTCCCTCTATTTTTGTTGCCTACTTTGAAAAAGCAATTTCGCTATGATAAAGAAGATGACGTATTTGATATTTATGTAAGATAAATGTATCGTATGTTGAAATATAATAATTTCAATGCATTTCGTATAAGGTATATAAGCAATGGTTTTGAGATTGTAGATAGAGAATTGCAACCATGAAGTCAATTGCGTTTTTCAGCGTCTTCTTCTCGTTTCAAGCGTTTTTATTGGTTTTCGTAATGGCTGTTGGAGTTGTTTTGCAAAAAGGTAAGATTACTATATAAGAGATACATATTAATATTTTCTGTAAATCGTGATTAACTTACAAACTTGTATTTTCCGGAAATGAATGACATTTGATTATTTTTAAATTACAAAAAAAAAAAATTGTACAACTTCTTCGCCGCTTGAGGTTTTTTTTTTACATCAGTTTCACAATTCGAGAAATTGAAGCTCATTGCAATTGGAGTTTTGGAATATTACAAACAGCTAGCTTTGAATCTTATGAAGGCCCCAGAGGAAAATTTGCACACTTCAAATCGGGGCTATTTTTACTGTACATTGCAACGTTCGGGGAAGTCCCTTATTATGACAACGGGATTCACGTGCATTGCGTTGGATAACAAGGGACCTTGTGTACCGCTTTTGCGTGATTGCGTCGTGCGTTACCTGTGCTTTTATGCTGATGGACAAGTGAGCCACGTACCATGCATGTATGGAAGAGAGCGTGCTATTAAGTTGCATTGTTCCTCGATGCAACCGTGCAACGGTGCATCTAATCTCTATGCTATCCAAGGTAAACAGTTATACCCCCGGGGACACATGCATTTCACTATAGAGCGCATAGATCATAGAGATCATCTCGCAACGTTGGATTTGCGCGATCGATTCGTGGCGGATCGATAAGACAGGTGTTGCGGGAAAAATCAACTTCCGATACACGACTCTATCCGGAGGTATGCTGTATTTTGCAGTATCATATTACATAAATATACATGAAGGGATCATTGGTCCGATAGGCTTCAGGAATTGATAGGACTTCTTCCCTCTCTTACAGAAAACGCTACTGCGCAGCCATACGATGCGCAGAACGTCACTGCGCAATTCTGAGAGACAGTGGAATGTAGTATGCAGGTCTAACATGCGCAGAAATTTATTGCGCATGTGCAGAGGATGAAGAGTCCCGGAAAAATGAGATATTAACACGGGAGACATTAGTAAGTATTACATAGGTATCTCGAACACCAGCAATGCAAAAAAAGTGCTGGAGAGCAATAAACCGTCTCAGTCGGGAAGGTCCCGTAGGTAGTCCCCTAGTTAATGATGCCCAGGAATCGATGATTCGTCAATGTCTAGCTCTGGAATTGGTGTTATCCAACGGAAGGAAGAGGCGTGAGCTGCGAGCCAACTACATTCGAGCTGATATCTCCAATTACTTCCTCTGAAACCAGAATCGAACGAGGATAGAAAGGACTTGCGCCTTTATTATTTCTCATTGCTAGGGTGCTGCTTTGCATGGTAATAACTGCATGCAGTTTCTTAATTAGTGGTTTTTATCACTCATCTGGAGATGCGGGCATTTATCCTTGTCTGGTTGGATACCTGTGAAGGGCTGTGGGTCTTCTAATTTATCATAATCGAGTTCAAATGAGAATAAGATCGCTGGTATAAGTTCCTAATCTCTGTTATTATACGCGCTAAGTTACTTTGGAAATCAAAGTTCACAATCTGTACTGCCATAACTATTACTAAATGGATGTCGGGACTCTTCCTAATTCAGGTACCTAAGACGCCTTCGAAATTACGGCTGTAGACGTAACATTAGAGCAGTTTCTGAATTTTTTTATCAGCTCTTTGCAATTAAATAGCTTCTTCTGGTGTTTCTAAATCTGATAATTATTACTTGTCACTTTTAAGGAGAACTCTAGCCCTATTCATAAAATAATATTTATATTAGAGGTACAGTCATTTCTGTCCTGTCTCCAGATTTATATTACCGGACTCTAGTTCAAAACTAAAAATCATTAATCATATTTCCAGACCTACACTTGTTCTATTCTATTCCCAATCCTAAATTATGAAGATGTTAAGACTCTAATCTGTCTACTGCGCGTGAATAAGTGTCGCAGAACTGAAATTCTCCGTTTCTAAACCTATTCTAAAAAACCGAAAAGCTATTCAATTCCGTAATTACTATCATCCTTGATAATTCATCTTCTCACACCTTTACCCAAACATCTGCGAAAGACATTATCCTAACGTTCTTCTCCTGAAATTGCTTAAATTACAGAAGACCCTACAACTGACCCGTACATTTTATTTCCTTCAACTACAAAGATGCCTTTCACGATGACAGCCGTGTTACAAGCTTCCAAAACCAAAAGTTATTCTTCCTCCAACAGAAAACTGATGTATATGTTGCAGGTTTCAGCTTCCAGTTGATGTAGGTGATTCTTCAAGAGTCCCTTTCAAGAAACCAGTGCAGGAATTTTCAGCTGGGTACCATAACAAATGTGAACGACCGGTCGTTAAAAATCTCAACGCTTCCTGAAGCAAAGCCGATGGTCACTTTGTTGCAAAACTGAACCCGCATCGCGACTTGAAACGCGATGCCTCAACGAATGCGTAATAAACTTTATTAATGGCTGCCTTCCATGCTAGAGGTGGCGGAGTACGAACGCTTGCGGATAAATGTACGAATCAGATGACGTCACCTGTTGGTCTCTCTGGTACATCGACGTATATACCTTGCGAACACGCTTTAAGACCAAGTCGTACGCGAAGAACGAGTCGAGGATGGGTGAGGGTCTGTGCCATAGAGTGCGAGAGAAAGAAAGAGAAAAGGAGTGAGTTCTTGAAGAGAGGGTGGGAGAAGGGAAGAGACGGCAGAAGTGAATGAATGTAGCGAGCAGCGGTTCTCAGTTCTCACCCTTTTCATTTCAGAGGACTCACGCGATTCATTCACCGTTCTTCGCCGGCCGTGGAATCACCACGGTCAAGCGCAAAGGTTGATTCATTCATGAAAAACACGAGATTTTATCCCAATTAACATGAGTCCGCACTCAATTCCTTGCGACGAGCAGCATCATTAATTTCCCCATCGACGGCAGCCAAGCCTCTGCGTAATTAATAGCAGGAACTGTTTCGCTTTACTCCTTTTCCACCGACACGCATCATGTATTTTCCTTTTTTTACCCCGAGCAGCTTGTGAAGGAAAAAGAGGAACTGATAAATTTCTACATCTTCAATTCCCACTGGGCAGATCGGAATTTAGATTGGTTTTGTCAGGTAGGGTGTTAACTTGAAAACCTGACCTACGAGAACTATACAAGAACTGTACAAGAACTCTGCTCGAACTTTCGGGGAGAAGATTCTTTTCGAAGCTTTGCAGTCGGACTACAATTCTCGCCGGAGCTTTTCCAGATGTAATGAAGACTCGGGAGAGTGATCTGCATGTTGAGTATTTGTTAGGTATGATCAAACATTTTCCTTTAATTGGCTGACGTTATAACGCATCGATCCAATTAGAAGCCGGATAAAACAAATCGTTTAATCAACGACAGTGATTTACATTCTTCTCGGACGCTATCGGCGTGCTTGCGTAACTTTTCTACCATCGCTGATCGCGGGATCAACCTGTAGTACTTCGAGATCGTAATTGCCCTGCTGAATGGTATAAGGGTGTACGAAGGGAAATCGTTAACGCTTTAAGCCATGCCAGCTCGTGTGCCTTCGCTAGCTCTGGTCTAGGAGATTTTCTCAGGGAATTATTCTTACTCAGGATACTTGCATGTAATATTTGCTCGCCGATCGCATCGACCTGTCGGTAATGGCTTTATCGTACTTTTTCAATCTACTAAACACGTCTATTCTGAACACGTCTCTCCTGCCAATTATTATTCATTGTGTAATCGATCACGCTCTCTTCTCTACCTCAGCATACTTTTCTATGAATTCCATCCAAAGGTTCCAGCAATTTATCTTCCCGCTCTCTGATGGACTCATACATCTGGATCATTGTACCGATTTTTATTTGTTCTTTTTACCCTAAGACATGGTGCACTTCAGCTTTATAATGTGGTATTCCAACATGTGGGATCATGCTTGAACATTATTGGCATACTTATGGATACGTTGTTGGTACGATGAATTACACTTTGTGGTTATATAGTGTTATTCTTGTTTGTTCAGTTTCTTATCCCTTTTTTACAACACGGTCCTTACATCCTGTTCTCGTGGTCTTCTTCCTTCCACTTCGTTCACTACTTGTCTGTTTCTTTCATTATTTTTGCCCATCGTCCCTTCTGCATTCAACTGCACACTTTGAGTAGAGTTCTCCACCATCCTCGTCAACTTTTATTTTATTTACTCCTGCACAATCTTGATTCACTTTCGGTTTGCATCTTTTAAATTCGCGTGAGCACTCTCCTGTTCTCTAATCTTTTCCCTCTTGTTCTTACTCCTACTTAGAGGCATAGCAATATATTATCGTTTCCTTCTTTCCGAAAGACTTGTGTATACCTTTTGCAAAAAGACTTTCTTATTTCAACTATTAAAGACATGAATTTGCATACCAAAAACGAAGAGTTTCGGAAACACGCTGCTGATCATCTTTTACCAGCCAAGATACAAACTTGTCTTCACAATGACCATCAAAGATTTATCATATTCACTAATGCTCATTCCCCTTCCGAATCAACAGCGCAGATCCAATTTCCCGTCTACTTATTTTGCTCCGTCTAAAGCACTCCTCAAATTAAAATAAATTCCTGTCATGATAAGGAACACGCAATGATACAAAATCAGCCAGGACGCGAACATGCGCATTTCTAAAACGCTGCTCAGACAGCGTCGAGATATGGTGGAGAGGTATCTAGATAACGCCCATCCTGGCGTCTCGACATCTGTGGGTTTGTTTTCAGGCGCTTAATAAGAAGCTGAAAAGATATTCATACTACGCCCTGTAAGAAGACACGCGTTGGAAACCCGCGACTGCAGTGGGCGATGCTGTCGACGGTCTGGAAAAAATGTCGGATAGCTTGTCAAGTGCATCCTTCCCGATAGATAGCGTACTTGGAGGCCCCTGACAAGCCACAGCAGCATCCGTGTGCTAAACGGTAGGTAGTGGTTCTAAATACAGCCGCTGGCGTAACTTGCTGCCGATGCAAGCAACCCAGCAACCCAACAACCCAAGCAACGCTGCATTACGTGCTCGACGACCCGACAAAAATCCATTACACGCACGGGACACGGTTCTTGTAAGTAAATACACCGTGGCCCGCGGCTCGACTCGCCTGCCAGTAATTAGCGACGCGACCGACCGATCCGTCATCATTGATAATTATTACGATTATGCGATGCACATCGTGCGAGTTAATGCGTCCCTCGCCCTTGATTAGTGCTCCCCGTCTGACTTAATTGCGCAAAACTTCCAAACACCGATTAACGATCGCAATAACCCACTGCTACCGCCGCTTTAAATCAAGCAGACCCACAGCAACGCACATGGCTTGCTTCACCATCCATTTTCTAGTTTCTGGTTCAGCAAGTTGCAAATACTTTTTAATTTTATTCATGGAAAACGACTTTTCCTTAAGGGAAGGGTGATGTGCGATTGAATGGAGTCGTTAATCATCAGACTCTTAATCATGGCGAATGTTCCGTGTTCAAATGTTAGTCTTATCATCTTTTCCCTCCTATCGATTCTTGTTCCAAAATTGACATCATCTGCATTAAAGACGCCAACCTTTAAAAAATTAAAGATAATCAGAGTGGCTAACCAATCAACTAGTCTCGTCAAAAAGTAGCGAATGAGGGTACCGTTCCCCGGCAGCAGAAAACGCAAAGCAGAAAGCATAAAATCATAAGAGTGAAAGAGACAGCTAGATTCATTTGAAAACTTTCTTGTCTTAATTTAAAACAGAACAGTTCTCTTTGTAAACATCTATATTGGTTCGCTGATATTCCCGTTCTTTCTTAATCATATCCCCTTACCTATCTCAATATTCGATCCAGATTCAGAATTCTAATATCGATGCTATCGATGGTCTTATAAGCTAGATAAGAAAATGATCAATGTTGCCGGTTTGCAGAACAATAGAGCAACATGTTGAGCAAAGTAAGAGCTTCTGAAACCGCTCTTGATCGAGGATCATTAAGAAAGAAGAACCATATTGATAAATAACCAATTCCATCTCCGAAAACACTATTGTCATTCTGACTTGTATTTTCCATACACTCACCTATTCCTATTATCAAAAACGTATCAATATCTCTCCAGTAGTGATAGAAAATATCGGCAAAAAAACGTATCGATAGTTTTCCCATCACTACTCTCCATCCTTCCGCAATATTCCACTCTGCTCGAAATTCTACCAAACTGAAAATAATCCCCTCGATAAATGTTCGCAATAAATCATACCCAGCAGACGATCGATTTTGAATCTAAATGTACAGTTAAACTTCGCTTACAGGATGAATAACTCACGAAAAGCGATTCATCCATTTCGTTATCGTGCAGTGACTCAGACGTGGAACCTATTCCAGATATTATTCGAGATTCACAATCGCCACACGCCTTGATGCGCGACTTTGTAAGAACCTCCGACAAGCACCGTATAGCGGCTAGAACAGGCTGGTTTTATATAAGCTGCGAGCCGAACTCGCGCTAGTCTTACCTTACCCAACATAACCTACGCGACTAAGTAGGTATCGGCGAATGAGCGATGCGTGGGAAGCCACAAGTCTGGTGGGCGATCTGCCTACGTCTCTGTGGATAATAAATCTGGACTGCAGGGGACGCCAGGTTAGGTCGGCGTCGATCTAAATACATTCATAGAGGGTGTTTACATGCCATAAGCTGCCTTCGAGATAACTCTGAACGAGAAATCTCTTCCGCGGCCCTTAATTGGCGCGCTCGTCTTTATTGCAAAAACCACAACCTCATACTGTATATATTCATGCACACGCTACACGAGGAAGTAGCCTTTTTTAAGGATCATGAATCACTGCCGCTGGACATGGGGTATTCACATTTTTATTGGCCTCGTATTGTTCCTGGTCTCGCGCATCCTCTGATGCCAGGCGAACAGATACTGTTTCCCCCTTTCTCTGCTTTACTTGTGTGGTCCCTTTTGCCCCATTTTACAGCATCCATCATAGGTGCTAGATGACTGCTCAATTTTCGTAAAGGCTCTTTTCAATTAATTTACACAATGGCAACTGACAGACCAATCTTTTTAAAGAGAACCATCAACCGGATTAGAGGGGATTAAAGATGTCCGCTAACGAGGAACCGACTCATCATGGAAGTCTGAAATGGATTCGACAATTTCTTAATTGTCGCCAAGTGTGGTCTCTTCTGCCCTAGTTTAAAGTATCCATGTTCCAGATTGCTAATCAATTTTCCCAGAGGCACTGTTCAACCGTTTCGCACAATAGGAGCTGACAGTTTAATCTTTTTCAAGAGAACCGTCGTGATTACAGAAGAATCTACAGGATACCACTTGCAAAATACGCACCGCTATTCTTCCCGAAGGCACACACAAGAGCAGCATTGATAATTCTTATTACAAGATGCCAATCTGTAATCACGCCCTTCATACCCAATTCGTACCACTCTATCAGGATTAATCGATCATCGTACGAATAGATTTAGGGAAGGGACTGAAAGGAATAACCGTTGATGTTTAATCTCTTCTTGTTCATCAAATCGAGGCTATTATTCGCACCGACCATTGTTCGGTTACTAATTCCTCTGTCGTTCACACCCCTTGATAATTTCATCACTTGCGGAAGTCTTCAAGCCATTAAAAATACATTTTGTTCAAGAACATGTAGGGTCCTTGTTGAAAGATTCGAAGAGGAAAAATTCTATCCTTTTGATAAAAAGGCGAGTCAATTTTGCAGCCACTTCAGGGATTAAAAGTCGTTTGGATTGATTTCGGATTAATTAGGATTGGGAATAATTCGGAAATGACTCTTTTTATACTGTTACATTATCACTGTTTCCTATAATAAACTGCACAAATGTAAATTGAGTGAAATCTGCTGTGAATTAATTAAAAGCAAACATATTTTAAAGACACTATACTCTCCATACAAATAACGGTATCAGTAACGAAATAATTTGCAGAAGTAAGGCGTCGACTACTGGAGAAGACAGGAAGACAATCCGTTTAAAAAACCAATAAATTATAAAATGTTAACTCGTAAATGTTTACTCGTAAAGTGAAACTGGTTTGAGGGCTTACATTGTGTATTGTATAAGTTTGAAAAAGGATTCCGGTCTAGAGGACGTTAACTTCCCGGCCGGCCTCGTAAATTCAGTTTGACTTTACGCACGCGCGTGCGCAGGTCTTAGTTACCAACGCCGCGCAGACGTGTGTGTTGTGGGAGCACGTTAATGGAATGCCCATTAGTTCTGGATAACTGGGTTAATTGCAAGTGGGGTTCGAGGTATGGCGGCATTAACGCTGTCGGCGATGCGTAAAAATTGTTTTACGCTTCTTGACTACCGAAAGGGAAAGGTGTCGTACTGGCAGGTATGCTCGACGAGCATTGGGCTCTCCTCCATCACTCTCGCTTATCGCGTCGGGTAATTCATTAATGGTTTCACGCATGCTTGACACTTAGTTTAGACGATGTCACCTCATCACTAACTATTGCTGTATCAGTTAATCTTCGTCTCGGCTGTTTATTTCGATTTGATTATGAACTTCATTTCAATCAGAGCTACTCAAAAAAAATATCAGCATTCGGATAATGTAACTGATGACTATCTTCCTGATGCTTCAGTCAAAGCAAGCACCCACGCGAATCTGGAGCACGCCATCAAATCCTCTCTTAATGTATCTAGTGGAGTCTTAGTCGTACTCGTAGATTATCAGACTCCAACCAAACCAGAACTGGATGCCTTTATTCCAAACGTTTGGACTATCGCACTCTGTGGTTAACTTAGTCACTTAAAGAACGATTTGCATTTCTTGTGAGTTTCGTTGATCTCGGTGTAACTCGTTCGCATTTGCATCATCGCTCTACGAGCAAAAGGAGGAGATTAAATTGATCCCAAGTTTGAGATGCGACGATACATACCTGATACCACGAAGGACGAGACTAGTTAATGTTTTTGAGTTTGAAATAACAGATCAGCGATTTTCGCTAAGTGTCCAGCCGAGTAACTTTATTTGTACAAGCTCATGATTAATGTAAAAGTTGACGTTAATCGGTGCCATCGACCAATCGCGTCATTATCATCTAGTTAAGCGTGAAGTCATTTCGTTTTCTGTTGGTAGTTTTTTTACTTTGTTTCTGGGCATGAATATTCGCAGTTGCATAGCTTGGCAAATGTAGCAATAAAACTGAAATCAGAGATTATCTGGAGAGTTGCTCGTGATGGAGTCGATCATTATATATTTCCTTGGTCGTCGTCCACTGTCACTTTCGATACCAGAGTCGTAACTGAGCACCTCTCGGATTCAAGTCCTGTTATTTGCATAAGCGCAACCGCAGTTTTTATTCTTATGACTAAAAAAATGGCACGTCCACTCACTTTACGCAATTCGCAGCTTACGCAATTTCCTGGCCTGGAAAAAAGCGGTTATCTACCAAAGAAGAATACAAATCGATGATTAACTCCACGCGAGAGAGTTCACAACCTGTATGAGATCATTATGAAAAAGGAGAACTATATTCCTGCCATAATTGTGTAACTGTTTCAGGAATTTGTAATAATCATGTTAAAAATAACTCCCCGAGTTAAAATCATCAAATTAGTCGTCGAAGAGTTGTTGAGAAAAAGGACTCGTAAGAAATTGAGAAAGATATTTCTCTGCGATCGTAACAGTCCAGCAGACAGCGTTCTTGCATCTCGAGTCAGTTCGATTTACATGGAAATTGGTCCAGCCTCTCTTTGCCAGCTTGAGCGATGAGATAAAAATCTTGAGACTCTCATCGTTGCGTAACTCTGATCGCACGACACAAATTAATATTCCCAATCGTGCAGACCTTTGAAACTATTTTAAGATCGTTTACCATAATCGCTTACGAAACTCGGCGGCTAATTATCATCATCAGAAATATGTCAAAAGAAAGATTGCATTTTGCACGTGGAGTATTGCTAAGCCTACTGCACAAACTTTTTTTTAAAAACACATTTGACAATCGCTTTCTGCTTCACGCTATTCTGCTCCTCGGAATTAGACCGACGTGCAATAAGCTCTAAAGTGACTTTCCATTTTAAATTTTGATTACGATCCCCGGCGAAAGTTTCGAATAGGAAAAATCCTGTCACTTTGAATCCATTTCATTCCGGATTTTTGAAAGCGAACCAATTCAATTTTCCAACAGGGATTCCTATCCGATTTAATCAGCTCAAATTCGAAGTCGAAACAAGAATGCATCCGACTTAGTCCGAGGTCGAACTGAGGATTCCTATCTGATTAGAAAGGATTGTAAGTCATTTCGATTGATTTCAGGCTCATTCAAATTGGGGTCCAAGGATTAAAAAGGATTGTAAAGTGACCTTCAAATTCATGTTGATTGAATTTGAATTTGACGCACGGATTAAAGAGGATTGATAACTTCCCCGGATTAGATCGGAATGGAATTCTTTGGTTTGGATACTGCGAAGTTGCAGATCCTTATCGATCCTCTCTAGAAAGACAATGTTCTCCTTTATCCAAACTGTTTCCTGAATTCCTTGGGCTAACTGAAACTCACCCTAAGAAAAAACACAAACCTAACGATCCTCTCGCAGGAGATAATGCCCCTTTAAAAGAAACAGTTGCTACACGCTCGAGCGCAATAAGCTCAGCAATAAGTACATTAGTACACATCCACTTCTTAGTCCGAATGTTTGCTAAACTCGTAGTCTTATCTGGGTGGGAAAATTGTAGGTGGTGTATTGGTAAGGTTGTGGAATTTCAAATGAGCATTTCGGTTGACATCCCGATACAGTAAATAAGCGAGAAGTCACGCGTGGAGATTACCAAACAACGTTTCCCACTTTCCGGACTAATTTAAACCCGAAGATAACTATTGGCCTCCCTGCCCTATAATTCTAGCAGCCGGACACGCACGTATGAATAACTCGCGTCTTAATCGGCACTCGGACATGCATTAACGAAAGCGCCATCGCTCATTGAACACTTACCATAAAGCTTCCCTCGACGCGGGACGAGCTGAAATACAGCGCCGGAAACACGGCTATTCCCGTCTAGTTTTCTTGCGCATCAAGACCTTCATTTTCGTTGAGCCATAGATGGATGCGCGAATATCCCGGCCGAGAATTTTATAGGACAGTAATTGCGCCCCAACAGAAATTTATAGGTACGGACACTTCAATTAGAAGGATTTGCATAGACATTTTAATTAGCGCTATGCTCACTTTGCAACTCGCGTCCAGACTTGAATGACTCCGTGTGATCTGCACCCAACAGCCATACACACGTAGACTTATAAAAGGTTTCATAACTGGACGCAGTTATTTTTCTAAGTTATGTGTCTACCTCTCGCAAATATTAATATTTTCTCTAGACTGCATGTAGGTAACCTCATTCACTACTTAAGAAGCAACATCCATTCCAAGTGAAATTAACGACTCTTAGATGTCGCGCTACTTCTCTTGGATTCATTAAAAGATTACTTAAGAGTGTCATCTTCAGAAGAAATGGAACTATGATTTCTGAGATTACTTAAATTACCACGTCTTAAAATAATTTTTATTTTTTATAGTCGTACCCCATTCTTATCTATATTATACCCTTTTGGCTTCGAAGCCAATCGGGAACGAAGTGGAGGGGAACAAGCGCTGTTGATTGGTTGCGAAACGCAGCTGATCACAGAAGCAAAATCAGAACCAATCAGAAGCTTCTTTCCCTTCTTCTTGGATTCTGATTGGCTGGGAAACCAAGTGGAGGGAAAGCGACGCTACCGACTGAATACGCAACCAATCAGACAAGTAGTTTTTTTCTGTTCCTCTAGACACCCCGAAATCATAAATACAAAATTCGATTAAAAAGTTGCTCATGTTCCTCCTTAAAATTGCAAGCTCTTTATAAAAGGTAAAGCAGGAAATATCCTTCAATTAATGTAAATTATCTTAAATAAAATAAATTATAATCGAGACTTAATTAAAAGTGGATATCAAAACAAATATTTTACTTCGCAGATTAAGCGTATCTTGGTTAAAATTTAAAGTTACATTACTGAGGTGTCAGAATGGTTTAGGTGTACTGCTGGTAGCTGGCGTTTGGAAGGAGTTATAATTGATTCTCATCTGAAATCGAATTTATGTCGGTATGCAATTTCTGTGGTTGCCTCCGGGGAAGCGATTTACGCCCTGTTTCGTCGACTGGGAATTATTGTATGTTCATGTTGGATGCTTCCTCCTTGTTAAGCTCGCGAGCACTTAACTTGAACCGACGATTATTTTGCGACAAAGCGGCAACTCGAATGCGTTCGCTTTCACTTTATTGGACAGCGTGCACCCACCGAGACCAGTTTACTACAAACTAATACGCGAGGCGCGCAATAAAATGGTAATTATACCAAACCTGCCGCGTGGGTAGGACGTATGACCTTTACTGGCCCTTGAACGATCACTCGACTCTAATAATATGTACGTTATCTTCTCGGATTCACCTTTACCTACAAATTTCTGTCCACGTAGATGAAGTAATTTCAGGAAATTTTTTTTATCCTAACTCTAACAAAACAAACAAGAAACCTTTGTTTTCCATTTTATGAAGAACTTGGAACTAGATATTCCATACTAGTTTATATTTGAATTAGAATTTTAAATCGCTGATATTTTTGACAAAGTGTGTTTGGCCTTCTGTAACCAGAAATGTACAAGTTAAAATTCCATTCCGAAGGCTTTTCAAATGTAATTTAAAATTTAAATTTATGGTGAGGCAAAGAACACACAGTCTCTTTTGAAATACGTATCTTTTTAAAAAAAGTCGTCTCTGCGTTTGCGTGCAAATTTGCACTAAGTTGCGAGGCCATTGATTCTTAAATAGTCGTACATCACGTGTGATTTTGGCGCCTGAACAAATCCCCTTATTTAGACTTGGCATTAACATAGTTGGCCTGGAAGGACGCATCGAATTAAAATGAACTCGGCAAGTCTGATCACCTCAGTCTTTCCAAAGTGTAGACGATTCCAACGTCCTTGGGATGTATTTAGCACAGGAGCAAAGGTCGCGCCGTTTATAAATTGCCAATTTATAGGGTGAGGTATAGTAATCAGGATACCAGTTACACTCTCGTGAATTGATTGGCTGCATTTCAATTAACAATAAATTGCCATATATCAATATTATATACACGAGTCGCCTCTTTTTCCATTAACAGTAAATTGCTACTGAAAGGCAGCAAACGAGTCACAAACGTGAAACTCGGGCGAGGTCGATATATGACGTAGATGAGACAGAGAAAGATATAGAAATATAATTATAGTTAAACAAAGAAGCAAGGAACTGGTATTAATATTTCTGAAATGAGTAAGCCCTTTAATTGAATTCTTATACTGAGGAGCAGCTTATTTTTCTTTTACAATTAAAGAAGCCGGCGAGGATGAGTCGAACTGTATAAAAAGTTAAATGAGTTTTAACGAGCTGTGCACTGAGAAAAAGCAAAAGTCCCACCTCCTACTGAACATCCTGCTGATTTTAAACCTTTGGCAATTAGTGCACCGAGTGAATCTCTAACTGAAACATATTTTAGGACCTTAGGACCTCCTGCTGACCTTATTTAGGACCTTTAGGGCCTCCTGCTGACCGTAAACATCCGGCAGTTGATGCAACTACTGAAGCTCCAACCATTGCTCCTCCTACTGAACTTCCTGCTGGAAATAAATTCTTCTAGCGTTGCTACTGATCTTGTTCCAACTCCTGCTGCCTCTGAAGTAAGTTAAACATGTCTTTCTTATGATTTTCTCAAAAAATGTGAGCTTTTAGATAAAATAACTGATTGGTCTGCTTAATTAGAAAAATGTTTGCTGTCAGAAAAACATGTAATGGCAGTTTTGCTATGCTTTTTTTGAGTGAAGTAGAGTAATATGTTTCGTTTAAATGTACTACAATTTATCCTCCATTTGAATACAGAGTCGTGCCGGCTCCCTTAGATTACAGCCCTGCGGGAGAGGTCGGATAAGAGAGAGCAGAGCAGCATCTTCTTCCGAGCGAAATGTCAAGAAGCAGGCGGTTAATTCTCAGCATTTACCGAGGCTGCATTCTGAGCCAACTATTCATTAGACGGGAGTACAAGTAGTGTTCCCTCTGCTATCCTAACGTTGTGCAAGCCCCCCTCCCTGCTCCTCTTGCCGATTCACTTACTTCACTTTGCCATGCACGGAATCGATGACTCCACTCAGAGGAAAGGGGTTTGTAATGTGAACTATTTCCAGTATTAAGAAATGTGATGAGAATTTAAATATAGTGTGTGTGCTATCACAAAATAAAATTTTAATTGATGGATTTTCCTTTGAATATAGCTTTGACTATATTCAGTTCTTGATATTATCTCAGACGTAAGAATATTTCCGGAATACCATCACGAATATTGTAAGCTTTTAAATTCTACAATTTTAGAATACTATCCAGAACCCATAATACGTATTCCGCAACGAATTGCTGTATTCTCACGCTCGGATGCGAAATCGCTTAAGATTTCGCGTAGAATCCCGCCACAAGATGAATCACAGACAATGCACGGAAACTAATTTTATTTTCCTTCAGCGACAACGTCACGACACTTTCTCCCACAAATATCGATGAACTTAGAGGGAATAGTAGTATAGTAGTGCCAAAGGGGAATAACAATGTTCTAACAATTTAATACCCATAGAAAGTTAAAAAAAAGAATTTTGAAAAACTCAAAAAACAATCCCGATCCCCTATTAAGTAAAATAAGCCTTTAGAAACGTTCTAATAATTTGATCCCTTCAGAAAGTAAATATAAATATCTATCAATGCACGAACAACAACCTCGACCTCCTTAGGCGTGATAATCAGCCTCTAGCAACGCTCGAACAATAATCTCATCTCCTAGAATGAAATAAGAAGCCTGTAGGATAGTACAAACAAAAATCTTGGCCCCTCTAAAAGAATGTAAAAAAAGCTTTTAGAAAAGCACAAACAATAACCTGGACCTTATAAAAAATGAAAATAATACTCTATCAATGCGCAAGGAACAGCAATAACAACCTCTACCCCTCTAAAAGTAAAAATAAGCCTTCGGCATGGCTCAAAAAACAACTCCGACTTCCTTTTGAAGTAAAAATAAGCCTCTAGCAACGTTCAACAACCTCATCCCCTAGAAAGTCATAATAAGCCTTTATTAAAGTACAAACAACAACCTCGAACCCCCTAAAAGTAAAAATAAGCCTCCAGCATTGCTCAAACAACAATTCCGACCCTCTATGAAGTAAAAATAAGCTTCTGGCAACGTTACAACAACCTCATCCCCCTAAAAAGAAATACTAACATTTACCAGTTCCAAATAACAACCTCGAACCCTCAAAAAGTAAAAATAAGCCTCCATCGAAGTTGAAGCAACAACTTGGTCCCCCTAAAGATTAAAAAAAACCTCTAGTGAAGCTCAAACAACAACCTCATCAACTAGAGTATAATAATAAGCCTCTAGCAAAGCACAAATACTAATTGACACCCTCAGAAGCAGAAATAAGCCTCAAGTAAACAACAACCTGGAGCCCCTCAAAAAAATCCTCTATCAACACTTAAACAGAGAACCTCGTCCCTGGCAAAGTAAAAACAATACCTTGTCCCCCTAGAAAGTGAAAATAAGCCTCAGGCAATGTTTTGAACAACCTCATTCCCTAGGGAGTAAAAATAAGCCTCCATCGAAGTTAAGCAACAACTTGGCCCCCCTAAAGAATAAAAAAAGCTTCTAGTGAAGCTCAAACAACAACCTCATGAACTAGAGTGTAATAATAAGCCTCTAGTAAAGTAAAAATACAACTTGACCCCCGCAGAAGCAGAAATAAGCCTCAGATAAACAACAACCTGGAGCCCCCAAAAAATAAAAATAATCCACTATCAACGCTCAAACAGAGAACCTCGTTTCTGGCAAGCAGAAACAACTTGACCCCCTAGCAAGTAAAATAAGCCTCAGGCAATGTTTTGAACGATCTCATCCCCTAGAAAGTAAAAATAAGCCGCTAGTATGATTAAAGTAATATCATATCTCTAAAAAGTAAAAGCAATGAATCACAGATAATGGAAGGAAACTAATTTTCCTTTAGCGACAGCGTCACGACACTTTCACCTATAAATATCAGAGCCACCTAAACGTTTGATAATAATTTTATCATGGAAATGGATGGATAAATGGATGGATAAAACCAGGTAAAATCTAGAATTGCGTGGGAAAGCAAAATTGACTGAACACTGAATTGTTCTTAACCGTTAATTAGGCCTTGAGTAAATAGAAGATGAAGGTAGACTGGTGTAGTAGTATAGTACAATAGTATAGTGGTATAATCGTATAGTAGTACAGCTTTCATGAATCTTGACAGAGCCTCTTCGTAGGATGCAAACGGAATAAAGACAAGCCTCGCGGGTTTTTTCCGCCAATCATAAACGGAGAAAAGCTGGATGTCACGAGCAGCTGGAGGAAGTTAGATAACAAGTTGATTATTGCTGAAGTTGCAGAAGATGACGTCTACTCTCACGATTGGCATCCGCAAAGTGAAAGTTCCCGATTACATGTCTCTTCTCATCTTTTCTCGTGGCAGGTTCACAACAGAACCTCGTGGATGGAGTTATAAGATTTGTACGATAAAAAACTTATGAGAAAAGAATTAATCTTCTTTTGTTGTATCTGACATTTTAAATTTAATTATGAGAATACAGCATGTACACTTGCACAATCCAGTAAAAGTGATAAAGCTCTTAATTAAAATAAATCAAAGGCGAAAAATTATAGCATGATATTATGTGTGAAGTGCAAGATAATAAATTATATAATTCTGTAGAAGATATGACGTGGAAGATTGTAATGAAGTTTCTATGCTTCTTTACGTGAATCTCTTTGATGCATCTAAGGCGTAATTTTATGACAGGAGATCAAATCTCATAAATTATTGTCAATGTTTAATGCAATTGAACAATCTTCAAACAAGAACATTTTTTATAGTAGATAAATAGAAATAAGCCACCAGAAACGCACGAAAAACTATCTCACTCCCTTAGGAAGAGTAAATAAGCCTCTACCGAAGTTTAAACAACTTGGCCCCCCTTTGAAATAAAAATAAGCCTTTAGAAACGCTCAAACAACAATTCCGAACCCCTATGAGGTAAAAATAAGCCTCTAGCAACGTTTAATGACCTCATACCCTAGAAAGTCATAATAAGCCTTAAAAATAAAAATAAGCCTCTAGCAATTCTCGAACAACAATCTCATCTTCTAGAACGAAAAAATAAGCCTCCTGCAAATAATAAACAACATCCCCCCTGTAGAAAGAAAAAATAAGCCACTATAAAAATTAAACAACAAATTCAAACCCCTAAAAAGGAATAATAAGCGTTTATAAAAGTACAAACAACTTGGCCCCCTAAAAGTAAATAAGCCGTAGTTGAAACAACTTAGTCCCCCAATGAAATAAAAATAAGCCTTTAGAAATGCTCAAACACGAACCTCGACTCCCTACGAATAAAAATAAGTCTCTAGAAAGAAAAAATAAGCCTCTAATACTAAAACAACACACTCATCCCAAAAAATAAAAGATGAGCCTAGTAACGCTCAAAATACAAACTCTTCCCCCTAAAAAATAAAAATAACTCTGTTACAACATTCAAACAACAGAATCATCATCTAGAAATTAAAAATAAGCATTTATCAATGCATAAACAACATTATCCACCTAAAAATAAACTTCTAGGAACACTTAAGCAACAAACTCATTCCTCTCTAAAATAAAAAGAAGTCGATCAAAGCAAAGCAAAAGCAGAGCTCGAACAACCTCATCTGACTTGAATCACATAAATCATTTAAAATGATTGATGGAATTGATACAATTTGACTGAAAGCCAACAATTTAGTGTAATGAATGGGCGTCTGTTGGCTGCGAGTGAGAGAGGTGTTAATTTTTCAAATTGCAAAACGAAAGGAATCTTTGTTGAATGGGTGTGGTGTAGGACTCGAAGTTGGCTTGTTTCTTTGTGCTGTACGTACGTACGGTCACTGGTGACCTTGACTCAATGTCGCATGCTCGAAGAATGGTCTATGGGCAATCTGCGTTACACGAATACGACCTTTCTGTACACGCACGTGCACATACTGGATGCACGTCTCCTACGAGTATAAGCCACTGCACGCCACTGAAGAAGAAAGGGAAACGATTTCTTGTCCGATACCGATCGGAATGGCATTGAGAAAGTGCGGAAATCAAGAGGAATATCAGGATTGGATGTCTTCAATGTCGTTAGAGTAAATGGTACTTTCAGCGAACAGCAACCAACTCGTCCGGACCTTAGTCGACTTTCAAGAACTTGAATCTCAGAGTGCCATTGACATCGTTGAATTGAGTGAAGATTTTTTTTAACAACTCTTAAGGCTTTCTCAAGTGAAGTAAAGAGAAGCAAATAACTTTATTATCTGGAATGATAGCTAGGTGATAATAAATTTCCTGCAGAATATTTCCAGCATTATTTGTAATCAGGAACGAAGAAAGATAGTTATTTTTGTAATTTAAAAATTATATTATATCCACTTAAGGAAGTTGTCTCTTTTGCTTATGAGGCCAGTATTTCCATTATGGCTCATCAAAATAAATTATCTGGACTTCCCCCACCTTCCCACTCATTTCCCAGTGCACAAATTATCTCTAATCCGCGACTTGATTATTTCTAGACATTCTGTGTCCATGGAAATTACCAACTTAACAATAAAAATAAGCATCTAGCTATCCTCAAACAACAATCTCATCTTCAAGAATGAAAATAAGCCTCCTGCAAATAATAAACAACATCCTCGACCCCCTAATACTAAAGTATAAAGTAAGTCTCTAGTAAAGCATAAAAAGCAATCTGCAGCCCCTAAATATATAAATAATCATGAATCAACCCTCAAATAACAACCTCGTCCCTAGAAAGGATTAATAAGCGTTTGGAAAATTATAAACAACAACTTGGCTCCCTAAAATTAAAAATAAGCCGAAGTTTAAACAACTTAGCCCACTTATGAAATAGAAATAAGCCTTTATAAATGCTCAAACAACAACCTCGACCCCCTAATCGTAATAAAATCCGTCTGCAATGTTCCAACAACTTCATGCCCCTAAAGAGTAAAGATAAGCCTTTTTAAAAACTCAAACAACAACCTCGACCCCCTCAAAAGTAAAAATAAGCCTCTAGCAAAGCCCCAAAAACAATCTCATCTTCTAGAACGAAAAAATAAGCCGAAGTTTAAACAACTTAAGCCCCCTATGAAATAATAAGCCTTTATAAATGCTTAGACACGAACCTTGACCCCCTAATCTTATTAAAATCCATCTGCAACGTTTCAACAACTTCATGCCCCTAAAGAGTAAAGATAAGCCTTTTTAAAAACTCAAACAACAACCTCGACCCCCTTAAAAGTAAAAATAAGCCTCTAGCAATGCTCAAACAACAACTTAGACCCCCTCAAAAGTAAAAATAAGCCTCTAGCAATGCGCAAACAACAATCTCATCTTCTAGAAAAAATAAGCCTCCTGAAAATAATAAACAACTGCCTCGTCCCCCTATTATTTTAATTTAAAAATTATATTATATCCACTTAAGGAAGCTGCCTCTGTTGCTTATGAGGCCTCTATTTCCATTATGGCTCATCAAAATAAATTATCTGGACTTCCCCCACCTTCCCACTGATTTCCCAGCGCACAAATTATTCCTAATCCGCGCCTTGATTATTTCTAGACATTCCGTGTCCATGGAAATTCCCTTTTGCCGGTTAAGTGCTGAAATTAGTCGCGTCTAAGATACCTCATGGTGTCTTGGCGTAGGATGGACGTCCGTGTCTCTTCCCGTGTAATTTCGCGTATGTTAATGCGAGCGGTGTGAGATGTGTCCTCGGAGGCAGCGTGGTATAACGAATCGCGTCCTTACGACGGTGTCTACGCTAATTCTCTAAGCACCAGCATGTCAGTCTTGCATCTAAAGTGTGTAAAAGGCATGTCGCATGCTTTGAGGTTAGATTTCCGGGTGTCAATGGCAGATTCGTCAAGGAAGTTGTTGTTGATTCTCAAGATGCAGTTTGCAGAGTGCACCAAATATTTATCTTGTCACAACAACAACAGCAGCAGAATTATCATCATCGTATTAAAATGTGAAATAAAAAGCCAACTCGTAATCGGACAAAGCGACCTCCACGCCCTAGTAATGTTAAAAATAAGCCGTCAACAAAATACAAACAACCTGTGAAGTAAAAATAAGCCAAAACGTAAACAACAATCTCGAACCACCAAAAATAATTAAAAATAAGCCAAGCAAAGCACAAACAACAACCTAAACCCTCTAAAAACTAAAAATAAGCATTGCGCACTTTTCTGACAACTTCATCGTCTGTAATGTAAAAATAAGCCGTCACTAAACCACAAACAACAACGTAACCCCCCTAGAAAGTAAAAATTAGCCTCTATCGAATAATAATAAGCCTACAGCTAAGTAAAGACAACAACATCAACCAACTAAAAAAATAAGCCACTAAACAACAATCTCATCTCCCTCGAATCTAAGAATAAGCCTCTAGCAACTCTCAAACAACAAGCTTATCAACTAAGGAGTAATAATAAACCTCTAGCAAAGCACAAATACAACTTGACCCCCTCAGAAGCAGAAATAAGCCTCAAACAAACAACAACCTTGAGCCCCCCTCAAAATAAAAATAAGCCTCTGTCAACGCTCAAACAAGAACCGCCTCAAAAAGTAGCTTTCACATTTCTTGCAATTTACTCTAAAAATATCTTATTGCATTACCAATTGACTGCAGAGTTTTAACTGTTTATCTCCTAATCTTAGATCTGAAAAAAAAATATAATCGCGATTTAAACTTAAGCTCATGTAAAAATGCATTATTCGATAATTGCTTATCTCTAAAAATTAGTGGGTCGAACCAAACCTGAGTAGAATAATTCATCAGCCAAAGTCGAAAAAAACTCAACTGACTCAACATTAACAAAAGTTATTTCTTGGCACAAAATCTATCATATCGTGAGAACCATGTTGTCGATAAGTTCACGAGGAGACTACGAATCATATTAATAGGTGGTATCTAGTCAATCTAGTATCTATACCTGCCCACGCAATTCTGTCTCGCATCAAGAGTTGAACATTAACGCGCTTCCAGAATGAGATTTCAGGGTATACTACGAATTTACGATCACTTGCGTCTGTAATAATGATTCGCTCCCACAATCTGAAATGAAGAAAATAGTATTGTTCAATATTATTCTGTTCAGATTGCAAGCAGCCATATAATTTTTCGGAAAATTTATTCTGTACCATGTAAACTTCCCTGAAGGCTTTTTCAATTTTTTTTTTTATTCTTAAAGAATCTAAATTCTAGACTATTCAATTTTTTCCACAGAGCTACGACCAGCGAGTAATTAATCACAATAATAATTAGACTCTGTAATGAAAATGTTTTGATAATCAATAAAGTAAGAAATCAATAAAGTAAGAAACATTTTATCAGACTCTTGAGAAATATGCAGATTCCTATGGAGTTAATGAATCTTAGTATACATCCTTTTTAATGAATTCATTGGCATTGCGAGGACTCTTATCTTTCCACTCGAAACTAATCTGAAGAAAAATGATTTCCGCGAAACGGAATCGCAGATCGAGAGACTGTGCATAAATCCCTGAGGCTGGCTCTTCG
>UCOK01013866.1:0-19844 GCA_900474325.1 Synergus umbraculus
ATATATATATATATATATATATAATAGTTGTTGAGACCGGTTATCTAATTACCAGAGGATCGAAGAGAGAAATACTATAATATGCGTAAAGAGAGGAAAAATGATTAGGTGAATAGCCCGTGCTTAATAAGTCCCTTTATAAGTGATAATTAACATTCTCGTCATATAGCGTGCTGAGAACTCTTGTTGCTTGGCCTTGGTACAGGATGGTGAAGGAAGTCTGGCTATTGTTTGCGTGTCAACATAAATTAATATGCTCGGTTCACTGGATGAAGTTTTTCCTTTCTTCCCTCCGTAAATGCAATTTTATAATGAAAAAAGGGGAAATGTATCAATTTTGTACTGGAGTCGAATTATTTCTGCTTATTTTTTGAACCACTATCGCTTTTATTTCGCGATAATCAGGACATCGTATTGGTCGCACCGGGATTGCAGTGCTATGACTAAACTGTCTTATGACATCGGAATTTCATCGAAGAATTCGCATAACGGTCGGAACTTGCAATACATACATAAAGGCTGGGGTATCTACACAATAATAGGAATATGAATATCTAATCTAGCTCATTGCTCACTTTGTGAAGCATTATAAACGCCGAATCCTTTCTCTATGGCTTTGAGGGCGTGGGTGACACCGGAAGGCATGCTCGACAGTTTTGCAACAATCTGGAAAAACGATTCCGCGATCAAAGACAAGAAACGTCTCTTTTCACTCTATTATTCTCTTTTCTCTCAATGATACTTAATTGTCAATTAATTATTCATTTAATTCAAAATTTATTCAAATATTTTCACTATTTTCAAATATAAAATCTCGAAATTTATAACTGGGAGACTCTTGTAAAGATGTGCTTTAATCCTGGCCGGAAAATAGTTGAAACTTCTTCAAGTATAAAAGAGGATCTACAGGACACTCGATACTGTTTACGAAATATAATATACATCTCGGCACACGTACTATGCTTGGAGTACACATTATAAACGGGCAAATACCGCGGTATATATGTTGTTGGGGTCGTGTATATGCGTACACGTGCCTTCGTGCATGTATAATTATTATATACATGTATATAGCATGTATGAAGTGTGAATCGAATTTACCATGCCAGGTTGTGTATCAGTATATAAAATGACACGACAGCTGGGAGGTGCAGCTTTATAATTCGAACACGATCAGAAATTATATATGCTCTTATTTTCTCTCAATGTTCAGCTAATTATTCCTTCCTCAGTTATAAAATCTTTTCAATATTTGTTACATTGATTGCGCGCGATAAATCACAGAAACTTTTCTATGAAGAAGCTAAAAAATTTGTATCATTATTTATCATTGTTATTATTATTATTATTATTATTTATATATTATTACTAGCAATTAAACCAACACGCGCGCTATGCGCACCGATTATTCATTTTACTTCTTACAACTTCAAGTCATTCAAAAAGCAATGAAATTTCGCTGATTCAAATTTTGAGTACACTCAACTTCCCCAATAGTAATGTTCCCAATAGTAACATGTTCCAAATAGTAAAGACATTTCGTTCCCAATAGTAAACAGAATATTTCACAATTAACACTTGATAACTACTGCACATGCGTTGCGATCGGCATCTGATTGGCTGTATTTGTATTTGATGTAACGCATGCGCAATTGATGTGAAATTTGAGGAAAGGAATTTTTTTACTATTGGGAACGACTCTGGTTTCGACTTCTTTACTATAGGGGAAGTCGAGTGTATTATACATTTGAAACGATAATTTATGCGAAATTTTGTAGAGACATTTCGTTATACAATCTACCTTTTTTAGAGAGAAATTTTTAAATATTTCTAGGAATTTTAGTGGATTTTGACAATTTTCAAGTGATTTTCATATTATACGAATTTTAACGGAATTCATAATATTTTCAGAGGTTTTTTTAAAGGGAATTTTAAGGGATTTGAAATGTTTTTAAATTTTGAGGAAGATGAAAGGGTTTCTAAGAAATTTGAGAGATTTTAACGAATTTTAAGCTAATTTATAATATTTTCGTGAAATTTCGAGGAATATTAAGACAATTCAAAAGATTTTTATGATTTTTTAAAGATTTTGTGGAATTTAATCAGATTTCTAATCATATTAAGCAATTTTAAGAGATTTTTCTGATTTTATGAAAATTTTTGCAGATTTCCAAATCTTTTTAGATATTTTTACAAATTTTAACGAATTTCAAGCGGTTTTTAAGAATTTAAAATGTTTTCGTGGAATTTAAGGGAATTTAAAGAGATTTTAATGATTTATAAGAGATTTGGTGAAATGTTAAAGGATTGCATGGAATTTAATAAGATTTCTAATAATTTTAATGAATGAAAGGATATATAGGAAATATTATCGTAAAATTCAAAAAATTTCAAGAAGTTTCTCGGAATTCTAAGAGATTTTAAGGGATTTTAAATCTTTGTTGTGAATTTTTAAAAGTTCAGGGGAGTTTCAAGATTTTAAATTAACTTACACATTTAACAATTTTTTTCAATGGATTTTAAATGATATTGACAATTTTTAAAGGATTGAAAAAGAAATTCCAAGAATTTCAGGATTTTTAAGAATTGTCGCAAGATTTTAAAAGATTTTAAGGAATTTAAGGAAATTTCAAGAGATCTATATTATAATTTTAATGGTTTTTGTAGATTTTTAAGGTATTTCAAGAGGTTTTTTGGAATTTTAAGAAATCTTAACGAATTTTAAGCAATTTCGAAGATTTTTTAATGAAATTTTAAGTGATACGAAAAGGTTTCTGGGTGTTTTAAGAGAATGTATGGAATTTTAAATCTTATGAAAGCTTCGAAGACTTTTAAGAGATTTCAAAAAATTTCAGAGAATTGTAAAGGATTTTAAAGAATTTTAAATATTGTGATAAAATTTCTATCAATTTTAAAGGAATTCAAGAGATTTTATGAAATTTCTAATAATTTTAATATTAATATTATAGATGTTAAAAGACGTAAAGGGACTTTCAATGTTTATCGTGGAATTTAAAGAATTTCAAGAAGTTTCTGGGAACTTTTAGAGATTTTCACGAATTTTAAAAGATTTCAAGAGACAGAAAAACACTTGTCTCATTTTGAGAAATTTTTGTCTCATTTTATTGAGACATAGATTTAACTGTGAGATTTTAATAAGTTTTTAAAATATTTTATGAGTTTTAAAGGATTTTTAAGTTTGTTAGGTAATTTTATTGAGGGATTTCAAAAGAATTTCTACACAAATATAATTTTTAAAAGATTTTCGTAGAATTTTTAAGGGTTTCATAAGAATTTTTAGTTAAGCGATTCTTTCGAATTTTAACTTGGGTTTCAAGATATTTGTGATGTTTTAAGAAATCGTTAACGAATTTTAAGCAATTTCGAAGATTTTCATTAAATTTTAAGTGATTTGAAAAGGTTTCTGATTGTTTTAAGAGAATTTAAGGAATTCTAAATCTTGTGAAGTTTTGAGGAGTTTTAAGAGATTTCATAAAGATTTTATAGTACATTTAAAAGATTTTAAGCGATTTTAAACAATTCCAGAGATTTGTAAATCATTCCAAATGTCTTGAAATATTTAAAACGAAATGTATGCTTTATGTTTACCATTTTATGACAGGTAGAAAAGAGAAACATAATTATCGGTAGGTAACCACACATAAATTGCGCAAAGTACATAAGGCACTTTTTAACGATTTATAACCCATTGAAACATTTACTGTGGGATTAGAGTGTTTAATAGCAATAATGATTTAATAATAATAAGCTACATATACGTTTATTTTTGTTAAGACATGTGAGCAGGTTTCAAGTGATGTATACATTTATTAAGTAATGTTTGCATGCAATAAATCAATTTGAGATAGAGCATCATATAAGAGAATTCAATTCAGGTAGTTACAATGGGATATCGATAAAGGTAAATTTATTCAAGGGGAAGATACGATTCCTTGAGACTCGGGACGCGTATGTTGTTTGTTTAATAAAAATTCAGAAAATTCCTCTCTTATCTGGTGCTTGAAAATATTTAGGTGCACATAACTATAAATTACGGCGGGATCCTGGGCTGTAAGGTAAGATAGACCTTGAAGGTCGTGGTTGTACGTAGGTACTCTCGTAATCTTGTGCGACAGGCAAGCCATCGCGTCTAGATGCTTGCCGACATTCCATCCGCCCACAACTTCACAGAAAATAGAGAATCAAAATGAAAATCCTCGTTAGGATCTCGAATTTGGATTCTTATTTCTAATTTCTATTCACTATTATTTTTCATATAAAAATAAAATAAAATAAAAATTATATATATATTTAAAGTATACAATAAGTCATTTAGTCATTATAGCTTCTGTATCAATTCTTTCTTTCTATTTTTTGTCATCCGAAGAACAACTCTATGAAAAATGAAAATCATGTTCTCATGGGTTGAAGCGATTTATATTTGCTAATAAGTCTGTCACGGTGGAACAGAACAAGCCATCATTATTACAGTTTCTTCAAACAGGAGCCAAATATAGAGAAGCTGTCTGTGACTCAACCATCAATCCCCATATAGGGAAGTTTTAGTGATATAATATTTACGTCTTATACTCTCTTGATTGCCTTTACTTGCAGCTCAGGTCCGAGAAAATAGCGGGTATCCGTTATCTCTTTAGAGGGTGGTTGTAGGCAATTCTTCCTTCAACTTCAATATGGCATCTTGCCCAGGCTTTTTGCTGTTTTCCTGAAATTTCTTCATCTCGTTAGAATCTCTTATGTCATCTTCTCCATCTCTCCATACAACCTCCAGAAATTCCGAACAAAAATTCTATAGAGAATGAAGAGAAAAACAAAGAAAAAATTATGTTCATGATTATTTTTTACGTTTCTTCGTTAGCTTCTGTTTTTCTGATGACTAACTGCTTTTTTTTATCATAAATTGATACATAAATACAATCTTAAGGTACATAAATAGAAAATTGTTTTAAGAGTTGATCCAGTATTACAGAATCCTATCTTAAAAAAGTGGTGTCACGAAATGTTTTGAAAATCTCGCATACATTGTTGTAGCAAACCTGATTGGCTTCTAAATGACTTGAAATTGTAACAAGGAAAACAAAATAATAATAATGTACATGTTGATTTGCTGGTGTCTTCAAATATTACAAAAAACTTCAAAATCCTTCAAAATTCAGTAAAATCTCTTAAAATATTCTTAGAGACCTCTTTAAATTCGTTAAAATTGGTGAAAAAATATCTAAAAATTCTTAAAAATTCCACAAAATCCTTAAAAATTCTAGCAAACTTTTTAAAAATCAGAAAATTATCTTGAAATTCCTTAAAGTTATTAGAAATCTAATAAAATACCATGAAAACCTTTAAAATTTCACAAATTTTTAATAAAACTCAACAAAAACCCTTAAATACTTTTAAAATGCCTTAAAATTCCTTAAGATTTCATGAAATCTTTAAAAATCCACAAACTCTTTTACAAATCAGAAAAACCGCTTGAAATTCATACAGTATTTTAAAAGTTAAAAAAACCTCCTGAAATTCGTTAAAAGTCGTAGAAATTTTTGGAAATTCCTTAAAACTCAACAAAATCTTTTATAAATCATAAAAATCCCTTAAACTCTGTTAAAAAATCGTCAAAATTCCTTACGATACGTTAAAATCTCTGAAAATTTCTCGAAATTCAACGAAAAATACAAAACTTTCTAAATCTCTTAAAATTCGTTGAAATATCTTAAAATTCCTTCGAATTTTACAACATTCAAATTCCATTAAATTCCTTTAAAGTAAATATTTAAAATAAATATATTCACTAAATATTCTGAAATCCCTTAAAATTGAACAAAATTATTTAGAAATTCTAAAATTTTTTTGAATTCAGTGAAAATTACTTGAAAATCGTCAAAATCCCTTAAAATTCATGAAAATCTCTAAAAATTCCAAGAAACGTCTAGAAATTCCTTAACATTTAAAATCTCTATAAATCATTAGAAACCTCGCCAAATTTCATGAAAGCCTTAAAAATTCTACAAAATTTTTTAAAATTTTGAAAAATATCTTGAAATTCTTTTAAATTATACTAAATCTTTTAAAAATCGTAAAGATCTTTTGAAATCTCTCCATAAAATTCCCTGAAAAACTTGAAAAAATTCTTGAAATTTTACGGTAACATTTAAAATCCTTTTAATTGTTAAAACTATTAGAAATCTGATCAAATTCCATGAAATCACTTAAAATTATTAGAAATCTAATAAAATTCCATAAAATTGCTCGCAATTCTTAGAAATCTTTTAAAATATCTTAAAATTCCTTGGAATTCCAGAATAACTTTTAAACTTCCTTAAACCCTATAAAACTGTTACAAACCTTTTGAAATTCCTTAAAGTTTCACGAAAACCTTAGAAATCGCTGAAATTCTTTGAAATCTTTTTAAATTCTTAGAAATCTCTTAAAATTCCTCCAAAATACCATAAAATTCTACGAAATATTTTTAAAATACTAAAAATCTTTTGGATTTCATAAAAATCACTTAAAAATCGTAATATTCGCAGAAAATTGTTAAAAATTTTACAGTAACATTTAAAATCCCTTCATATCTTTAAAATCCGTTAAAGATATTAAAAATTTTATAAAATTCCATGAAATTCTTTAAAATTGTCAAAAAATCCATTAAAGTTCAGAAAAATTTCTTGAAATTACTTAAAATTGTTAAAAATAATAAAATTCCATAGAATCCCTTACAATTCTTAGAAATATTTAAAAATATCTTAAAGTTCCTTGGGATTCCAGGATAACATTTAAAATCCCTTAAAACATTAGAAATCTAACAAAATTCCATGAAATTCTTTAAAATTCCCACAAAATCTTTTAAAGACCAAAAAAATCTCCTGAAATCAGTTAAAATTATTAGAAATCATAAAATTCCATAAAATCCCTCGCAATTCTTAGAAATCTTTTAAAATATCTTAAACTTCCTTAAAACCCCAGAAAACTCTTAAAAACCTTTTGAAATTCCTTAAAATTTCATGAAAACCTTAGAAATCGATGAAATCCTTTGATATCTTTTAAAATTCTTAAAATTCTTCAAATATTCTCAAAAATCCCATAAAATTCTACGAAATATTTTTAAAATACTAAAAATCTTATGAATTTCGTACAAATCTCTTAAAATTTCACGAAATATCCTGAAATCCCTTAAAATTCCAAATCTTTTTAAAATCCTAAAACTCTTTTGAATTTTATTAAAAATCACTTAAAAATTGTCAAATTCCCTTAAAATTTCTAGAAACCTCTTGAAATACCTTTCTAAAAAAAAGTAGTTTGTCTCAAATTCTCAAAAATCTCTCTTCTTACTATTAGAATATAAATTTATATAGAATATAAATATAATTTATATCTAGAATATAAACGGTTTTACATCGCAGATTTCGCTATATTATAGCTGCTGAGAGTGAACGGAAATATTGAGCAGCACAAGTGTCCTCAAAGTGACATTACCGGTAGGGGAGATGTGCACGTAAGGCTTTGCATATTACGTATACAGATCGAAAGTGACTGTGTCGAATTGCAAAGCAAAACGAATGCCAAACATTAAATCCAAACAACCGTCACGACTTCCAGGAACACGAACCGCCATATACACTACTAGATTGTCGTTTTGCCGATCCTTCAATTGATCGATCGTTTCAATCGATTTTGCCATTCTTTATTCCTTCCGATATTCGCCAATGACCCAGTATATCAGCAAGTCTGAATTCCACGCCTTCAATTCCTCAAAATATTTTTAAATACGTCCGTTTACATTCTGAAAAGGTCACTATATATTATATAGTGATGTATTATATTATTTTTATATTTTCTTTTATATTTTTATATTTATTTATATTTTCATATATTCCACGCGAATCTATTTGTAAATTCTTCATGTGTCAGAAATTTTGAACACTTAAAATTGTTAAAAATTGTTTCTAATTCTATGTCAACAAAAGAGTATATAATTTTCAATATAGGTAAATGTAATTGGAAATTACTCTAGTTTACAGCCATCCTAATTTTCGGTTTTCGCTAATACATATCTACAAAACAAGATATTTCTTAGTTAATTATATACAGCCTGAAAACGTAAATAACTGTAAAAAATTAATTACAAGAGTCAAATTTTATACATGTGTCCCGTGAAAGCGGAAGTCATTTTGCAAGAAAAGTATTGAAGTAATCGCTTTGCTTGATTGCCATAATTATATAAATTTTCTTTAAGTGAACAAACAAGATATACGCATATACTTATTATACTTTTTTCTCATTTCTCTAGTGGTGCATAGAATCTAGAAACCATAAATTATACGCGAGTAATATTACTATGTATTTTATATCTAAATTCACATGCTTCAATAATTCGCAGAGCTAGACTTTGTTTACCAATCATTTTTGACATGGATGTGAAGCTGGTCATTTTATATATTCCGATTTTATGATCTACTTGTTGTTGATCACGTATTCTCAAACAATAATTCAAATGAGCTGTTTTACTCATAGAAACTGTGAGAAACATATATTTTCTCAGTGAAATATATTACTGAATATTTATTCAAATAATATTAAGATTCCGAGGCATCTCTAAACATTTCTTGGTCTCTAAATTGCAAAATTTGAGAATTTTAAAGGATTTCATGATATTTTTATGATTTTTGAAAGATTTTGGGGAATTATAAAGGATTTCATGAAATTTTACTTGATTTTCAGCGAATATTAAGGGATTTCAATGAGTTTACAATAATTTTAAAAGATTTTGAAGCATTTTAAGAAATATTAAAGCTTCTCGTGGAATTTTGAAATATTTCAAGAGATTTTAAGGAATTTTACAAGATTTTGAAGGATGTTAAAGGCATTTAAAAATATTGTATGGTTATTAAGTAATTTTAAAGACTTTTACGGGATTCAAGGGATTTTACGGGATTTCATGGAGTTTAAAATATTTGTAAGATATTTTAACGTAAGGGATATTAACGTATTTTGAGGATTTTCAACAGATTTTACAAGATTTCATGAGATTTTTAATAATTTTAAGGGATTTTAAGGTATTTTATAGGATATTTAGTAATTTTAAGGACTTTTAAGGGCCGATTCCACCAACTGTGATTAAATCCTTCATTTGCGTATGCAAAGTATTGATTAACTTAAGTTAATCAAGGATTAAAATTTAATCACAGTTGGTGGAATCTGCCCTAAGGAATTCAAGGGATTTTATGAGATTTCATATAATTTTAAATATTTGTAAGATAGTTTAAGGGATATTAATTTATTTTGAGGACTTTCTAGGGATTTTACGAATTTTCATTGAATTAGTAGAAATTTTAAGAGATTTTATGGAATTTTAAGTAATTTTATGGGATTTGATGATATTTTGGGAGATTTCTAAGTAATTTTAATCAACTTTAAGATATTTTATGAGATATTGTAATAAGTAATTTGAAGAATATTTATTTCAAGAAATTTTTAAGGATCTGGTGAGATTATATTGGATTTTCAAGAATTTTAAACAATTTTGTGAAATTTTATGAGATTTCTATAATAATTTTAAGGGATTTTCTGATTTTTTAGAAGATTTTATAGAATTTAATGAGATTTCTAATAATTTTGATAGATTTTGAAGGAAGTCAAGGGACTTTAAATTTTATCGTATAATTTAAAGAATTTTAAACAGTTTCTAAGAATTTAAGAAGTTTTTACGAATTTTAAAAGATTTCAAGAGAATTCTATGGGGTTTATAGGATTTTAAAGTTGTCAGGTAATTTTATTGATTTCTCTAAATTTTAAAAGATTTTGTAGAATTTTTAAGAATTTCATATAGAATTTGATAAGATGTGTAAAGATTTTAAGAGATTTTAAATGTTAAGACATTCCAAGCGGTTTTTAGGAATTTTTAGAGATTTTTACGAGTTTTAACTCGGATTTCAAAACATTTATGATTTTAATCATTTTTCTGAATTTTCAAAACTTGCAAGAGGGTTTTGGAAGTTTTAAGTTTTTTTTTTCTGAGTCGTGTATTTTGAAAAATATTGCTCGGATTGATTTGAAATTTTCGGAGAATACTTTTGAAATGTTGTACTTTCAGAATATGCAATAAAAAATAGATTTTTTTTTGAAATTTCTAAGTATTCGTAACCCCTTAACAAATTTTAAGGTATTTCAAAGATTTTCCTAAAATTTTTTTGCGCCATGAGCTTGTTTTTCTGCATTCAACTTCAAGTCATTCAAAAGCCAATCCGATTTTAATTTAATTTAATTAGTTTATTAATTAATTAATTTATTAATTTAATTAGGTATTAGTGTAAGATTAGTGTAAGTCTAAAGGGTTTGCGTGGTGAGGGAAGAACCCTTTTGGTGGGAGATGCGTGGAAAACGCTTTCTCGGTATCCGCGCTTCTCTGAGTCTCCATCACGCGGTATTCGCCGTGTTAGTAGAAATGGTCTTCGCCACGCTGTCTGAGTATTTTTAGGCGAAGATCCTTTCTACTTTTTCCTAAATTATTCTATTTTATTTCTTATTTTCTAACTTATATTTATTTAAATTTATTTCCAAGATAGCAATGTCGCTTCGGTCTTTGCGCCTGGGCGTATATCAAAATTCTTAAAAATCCTCAAAAAATTCCACAAAATCCTTTAAAATTCTAGCAAATTTTTTAAAAATCAGAAAAATATCTTGAAATTCCTTAAAGTTATTAGAAATCTAATAAAATACCATGAAAACCTTTAAAATTTCACAAATTTTTAATAAAATTTAACAAAAACCCTTAAATACTTTTAAAATGCCTTAAAATTCCTTAATATATCATGAAATCCTTAAAAATCCACAAACTCTTTTACAAATCAGAAAAACCGCTTGAAATCTCTCAATAAAATTACCCGACAAACTTTAAAATCCTTCAAAATCCATACAGTTTTTTAAAAGTTAAAAAAACCTCCTAAAATTCGTGAAAATTCGTAGAAATTTTTGGAAATTCCTTAAAATTCTACAAAATCTTTTATAAATCATAAAAATTCCTTAAACTCTCTTAAAAAATCGTCAAAATTCCTTACGATACGTTAAAATCTCTGAAAATTTCTCGAAATTCAACGAAAAATACAAAACCTTTCAAATCTCTTAAAATTCCTCCAAATTTTACAACATTCAAAATCCATTAAATTTCTTTAAAGTAAATATTTAAAATAAATATTCTGAAATCCCTTAAAATTGTACACAATTATTTAGAAATTTAAAAATTTTTTTGAATTCAGTGAAAATTACTTGAAAATCGTCAAAATCCCTTAAAATTCATGAAAATCTCTAAAAATTCCTAGAAATGTCTAGAAATTCCTTAACATTTAAAATCTCTGTAAATCATTAGAAATCTCGCCAAATTCCATGAAATCCTTAAAATTTCTACAAAATTTTTAAAAATTTTGAAAAATATCTCGTAATCCTTTCAAATTATACTAAATTTTTTAAAAATCGTAAAGATATTTTGAAATTTCTCCATAAAATTCCCTGGGAAACTTGAAAAAATTCTTGACATTTTACGGTAACATTTAAAATCCTTTTAATTGTTAAAACAATGGTCACTCAGAAAAAAGTTTGTTTGAATCAAACAAACGTATCATTGCTTTAGGTTCAAACAAAAAATTTCTTTGAAATTAACAAAATTTGTTTGATTCAAAGAAATTTTCTTTAATTCAAAAAAATTGATTTCATTATAATAAACAAACATTTCTTTCAATCAAACAAACTGTTTTCTGAATGGTTGTTGTTGTGCATTGAAGCAGCGGATATGCGAATTGCGACGTTCTTCATTCCTGCATAAGACAAGATGCAAAGTGATACATTGCTTTGGCAAGTCAGTCTTGAGGACTGAGATAGGATAGGAGAAGACGCGTCTATTCAAAGATGGCTGATGAAAATGAGGTTGAGGAAGGTTGAAGGGCAGTCAAGTGGCTTGGCCGAAGAACGAGTAATGCAAGCCAAGGATGGCCAGTGTATTCCCTTGCTTTTGTGGTGTCTCGTTGCCAGACCTGCCAATTACACAGCCGCAAGGGTGGATGTTTTAATAGTGACACGGTCATCCACGCGAAACTGTCCATTGGCATCACAATTACCATCTTCGTATAAAATAAACAATCAAAAACGACTCAAAATAATAACGATTCAAAGAATATATAATTACACAGGAAAGAACGGAAAATTTTACGTCCAGATACACTTTGACCTTTCACTTGCATTGACCCTGGAAGTCATTTGGAGGTCATGTGAAGGTCAAATTCTCTTTTTAATCATTGGGCTGGTATTTCGGTTAGGAGTTGGTCTCCTAACTACATGCCTTAATATTTTTTTGGTCACTGATCACGATTCTGGTGTCCGTGTGACGCCATCACGACAGGGTCAAGGTCAAATGAAGGTCAAACCCCTTAATTCGCAAAACATATTTTTTCGACCCCGGATTCCGGAAGAACGGAAAATTTTACGTCCATCAAAATTTTGGAGGCCATCTGGAAGTCAAATTTTCTTTGCAAACATTCGGCTTGTCATTTCGATAGTCGAGTAGGAAAAGTGGAAGGTCAAAGTGTATCTGAACGTAAAATTTTCCGTTCTTCCGGAATCCGGAGTCAAAAAAAATTATTTTTTGCAAATTAAGGGGTTTGACCTCCATTTGACCTTGACTCTGACGTGATGGGGTGACACGGACACCAGCATCGTGATCAGTAACCAAAAATACATAAAGAATGAGGAAGCTCAGAAAAGGTCCACCTCGATTTCCTTTTGTCGCCCTGTGTTATATACATCGCAATTTTTGAGCCGTATTAAATATATAATGAGAATAGAAAGACATTTTATTTTCCTAGAAAGACATTCTAGTAAAATAAAAAAAGTCGTGCTATGTAATTCTTATAATTTCTGCTTAAATATGCTGTTTCCAGCACCATATATCCTATATTCTTATAAGAATATATATATTATAAAATTGTATAGTGCATGTCGCTGAAGGAAGCAACGGCACTGCTGTCGATTTCTTCCGTATCTTTCTTATATCACGACTAGCGCTGCTTCGTGTTTAGTTGATAGTGCGGTGACAAATGAAAATACGCCAGATCTTATTCTCTCAATGTCAGACGGAAATCTCAAGGCTAACGGTTATTTGACCTGCTTTCATAAATCAGGGTGGACACAATGCATCGTTCTGCCAGATTATGGAAATGTAATAGCCCCTTCCGATATATCGAATCAATGCGCGCTCGTTCATTTCTTTAATGGGATGTATAATCTACATTACAGTGGAACAAATAAAGTAACAATAGACAAGATATTAATTTATTTTAAGGACTTTCTAGGGATTTTATGAGATTTCATTGGATTGTCAGGAATTTTAAGAGATTTCATGACATTTCATGGTTTTTTAAATAATTTTAAGGGTTTTTACGATATTTTATGGGATATTAAGTAATTTAAGAGACTTTTAACAGATTCTAGGGATTTTACGGAATTTGAAATTCTTTTAAGATATTTTAGGGGATATTAACTTATTTTGAGGACTTTCAACGGATATTAGGAGATTTCATGACATTTCATAGGATTTTTAATAATTTTAAGGGCTTTACGATATTTTATGGGATATTAAGTAATTTAAAAGATTTTGAAGGAACTCAAGGAATTTTACGAAATTTTAGTTGATTTTCTGGAATTTTAAGAGTTCTAATGAGATTTCATACTATTTTGAGTAATTTTAAGGGATCTTACGAGATTTCATTGGATTTTCAGGAATTTTAAGAAATTTCATGGGATTTTAAGTAATTTTATGGGATTTGATGATATTTTTTGAATTCTAGGTAATTTTAAGGACTTTTATTTTTAGAAATTTTAAGAGATTTGTTGAGATTCATTGAATTTTCAATTATTTCTTTTGTATTTAACGAGATTTTATGGAATTTTGAATAATTTTAAAAGATTTATTGAGACTTAATGGGCTTTTGAGTAATTTGAAGTGATTTTACGAAACTTAAAGAAATTTCATAAGATTTTATAGAATTCTAAGTCATTTTAAGGGATGTAAACAAAGATTGACGATTTTTAAGGAATATCAAGGAATATAAACTAAATATTTAACATTTAAAGGAATTTCACCAGATTCTGAATTTTAATGGTTTCTTGACATTTCGTGGTATTTTAAATAATTTTAAGGGATTTTATGATATTTTATGGGATATTAAGTAATTTAAAGGATTTTGAAAGAACTCAAAGGATTTTACGCAATTTTTGTTGATTTTCAGGAATTTTAAGAGTTTTAATGAGATTTCATGGTATTTTGAGTAAATTTGAAGATATTGTACAGGATATTAAGTAATTTAAAAAACTTTTAACGGATTCGAGGGATTTTACGGAATTTCATGGAATTTTAAATACTTGTAAGATATTTTATAATATTTTATGATATATTAAGTTATTTTTTAAGGATTTTTAAGGGACTGCATGACATTTTAGGAGTTTTAATTTTTTAAATAATCTTAAGGGATCTTACGAGTTTTTAGGGAAATTTCGTTACATCACTTTTTTTAGAGAAGTATTTCAAGAGAGGTTTCTAGGAATTTTAAGGGACTTTAAGGAATTGAAAATTTTATAATAAAATTCCTAGGATTTTAAAATTTTCAGGATTTCATGGGAGTAACGAGATTTATAATAATTTTAATGGATTTTAATGGACGTAAAGAGACTTTAAAAGTTATCGTAGAATTTAAAGAATTTCTATACATAGATTTTTTAAAGAATTTGTAGAATTATAAAGGATTTCGAAGGTTGTAGTAAAATTTTAAGGGATTTTATGAGCTTGTTCTAATTATTAAAAGATTTTGTAAAATTTTTAAGTATTTCATGAAAGATATAAGATGTTAAGAAATTTCAAGAGGTTTTTGGAAGTTTTCAGAAATTTTAACGAATTTTGAGGGATTTGGAAGCTTTTCCTGAAATTTTTTTGCGCCATTAGTTTCTACAGGGTGTCCCACCACCTATAGAACTACCGGTAATATGTGATAGAGCATAAAAAAAAAAACAGAAAAGTCCTTTGGCAAATTTTGATCTGGACCTTAATTTGGGCACAGTAAAGCTTCAAATTTGGGCATAATGAACCAATCAGGAGCGAGATTTAGCAACCATTTGTTTGTATTTCAAGTGTTGAGATAGTGTGCCTGTTGGTGAGAAACAATTGGTTGCTAAATCTTGCTCCTGATTGGTTCATTATGCCCAACTTTGAAGATTTACTGTGCCTTAATTAAGACTCAGATCAAAATTCGCCAGAGGACTTTTCTGCTTCTTCTTTTGTGCTCTATCACATATTACCGGTAGTTCTATAGGTGGTGGGACACCCTGTATATTTCAAAAATTATAAATGTCTCAATTATTTTGTATACATACTACCAAAAAGTGTGCAAAAACGAGAAATTAAGGGGTCTACCCACTTTAGACGCGCAAAAATAAGGCTATTTTCAAGAATTTTTTTCATAATTTTAAATTAAAGATATTGGTACATAAGATGTTACATACAAAAAATGCACTTTAGAAATGCATGCATTTTTTTTTTAATTCATTTTAGGGAATATTGGTAAATAAAAATGATGGTTGAAAGAAGATCAAAAAAAAGGAGGGTGTACGCTGTTGATGTTTTCTCTGGGACGGATGGTCTGAAACAAAAAAATGAAACGGTTTTAGATTCAGCAGATAAATGGCTATAGCGCATATCATACGATTTTTCATTTTTTCAAAATTAATAAAATGGCGGACATTTTTCGAAAAGTAAGGAAAAAACACGTATTTTTTCACCTTTTCTTGCGAAAAAAAAAAGTTCAAATCAAAATTTCAAAAATCGTATGATATGCGCTATAGTTATACTCATAAAGAATATGTGGTAAAATTTTGGTAAGGATCGGTTAAGTAGTTTCAGAGATTTTATCAACAAGCCGTCCAAAAACGTTGTTTCGAGAAAAACGCGTTTAAATTTTTTTTCAACGAAAAATCGTTTCTTCATTATGCTCGTTTTCATCCAAAATAGCCTGTCTGCGCTAATTATATAATATATAATATATATATATTAATTACATAATATTATATTATATAATATTAGCTCGGGTAGCTACGTAAACAGCGCCTAAAAGTACACTTAGACTGCTCCGATCTTTATGAAATTTTAGTATGATATTTTCAGATATATATATACTTTCAAAAAATGCAATAAAAAATCGATTTTTTGAAAATTCTAAAGTGGGTAGACCCCTTAATCGCGCGGATCATAATTGCTAGTATATATAAATATTAAATATCTATGAATAGGTCATTAGGAGAGAAAAATGACAAAATGGTCTCGACATGTTTCAGAAATGCAAATATGTAAATCCATGGACAATATATATGAGATTATGAGATGCGGTAGGCGGTGAAAAAGAAGAGGATGCGATAGTGCGACGACGGCGGTCGATCGACATAAATACGATTCGATGCATGCTTCGAAGCATGGTTCAATTTGATTACGCTTGTCTGGGTCGTGTGTCAAACGGTAATAAATGCGATAGGTCGAGAACCTCGTTGATCCTTTAGTTAAAGTCTTCAACTCTTTAAAAACCCAAAAGAGAGTTGGACTTTTAAAAATATAAGAAGCAAAACAAGTTTCGCATATGCTTCTACATGTCTTTGTTTTTATATATACAAGAATGAACGCGCGCAAATTTGCATTCTTTTTCAATTTTATATAATTTATATTTTATTTCTCTAATCTCTTAAAAGCTATGTTAAACTTCGTGAAAATCTCTAAAAATTTCAAGAAACATTTGAAAACCTGTGAAATCGCGTAAAATTCGTGAAAATCTTAAAATTTTCAGAAACTTCTTGAGATTCTTTTAAATTCAATGATAAAACAATTCAAATCCCTTCTATATCCTTTCAAATCCATTAAAAGTATTACAAATATCTTCAACTTCCATGAAATACTTAAAAATTTCAAACTCATAAATCTTCTGAACTCCAGGTTAAAAATTATGATAATCTCTAAAAATTCACAAAAACATTTTGAAATTCCATGACAAACTTGAAAATCTCTTACAATTCCCAGAGAAATTCGTGAAATTTAACGGTAACATTTAAAATCACTTTATATCTTTTATATCCCTTAAAATATTACATAGAAATCTTATTAAATTCAATGAAATTCTTTAATATTCTCACAAAATCATTCAAATATCAGAAAAATCTCTCGAGATCACTTAAAATTATTAGAAATCTCATAAAATTTTCCTTAAAATTTCAGGATAATATTTCAAATTCCTTAAAACCTCATAAAACTCTTACAAAGCTTTTAAAATCCCTTAAAATTTCACGAAATATCCTAAAATCCCATACAATTCCCAAAAATGCACATAAAAACCTTCAAAATCAGTAATCTCTTGAAATTCATGTTAAAATTCATGAAAATCTCTAAAATATTAAAAAATCTTTTATATATTAGAAATATTTTTTGAAAACCCTTAAAATTTTACGAAAATCTTCTAAATCTTTGTAAATTCTACAAAATCTTTTATAAATCATAAAAATTCCTTAAATTCTCTTAAAATAATTTTAAAATCTTCAAAATTCCTTACGATACGTTAAAATCTATGAAAATTCCTCAAAATTCCACAAAAAATTTTTTAATTCCTTAAAACACTAGAAACTGTTTGAAATCTCCTAAAATTTCATTCAAAACCTTCCAAATAACATTCGTTGAAATATCTTAAAATTCCTCTAAATTTTACAACATTCATAATGTATTAAATTCCTTTAAAATTCCACTAAATATTCTAAAATCCCTTAAAATTCTACAAAATTATTTAGAAATTCTAAAATTCTTTTGAATTTAGTGAAAATTACTTGAAAATCGTCAAAATCTCTTAAATTCATGAAAATCTCTAAAAATTTCTTAACTCTTAAAATCTCTTAAAATCATTAAAGATTTCATCAAATTCCATGAAATCTTTAAAAATATTACAAAATCTTTTATAAATTAAAAATATTTTTGAAAACCCTTAAAATTTTACGAAAACCTTCGAAATCTTTGTAAATTCTACAAAATCTTTTAAAAATCATAAAAATCTCTTGAAATCCTTTAAAATTATCAAAAATCCTCATAATTTGAGTAATTTTAAGTAATTTTAAGGGATCTTACGAGATTTCATTGGAATTTCAAGAATTTTAAGAGTTTTAATGAGATTTCATGGTATTTTGAGTAAATTTTAAGATATTGTACAGGATATTAAGTAATTTAAAAGATCTTTAAGGGATTCGAGGGATTTTACGGAATTTCATGGAATTTTAAATACTTGTAAGATATTTTATAATATTCTACAAAATCTTTGAAAAATCATAAAAATCTCTTGAAACCCTTTAAAATTATCAAAAATCCTCATAATTTAAAAATATTTAGAATCCCTCAAAATTCTTTAAAATTCCTCAAAATTGCATGAATTCCTTTAAAATTTCGCGAAATAATCTGAAATCTCTTAAAATTCTACGAAAATTTTCAAAATCATAAATCTTTTGAAATCCACATTAAAATTCATGAAAATCTCTAAAAATTCCTAGAAAGCTCTTGAAATTCTTAAAATCATTAGAAATCTTATCAAATTCCATGAAATCCTTTAATTTCACAAAATCTTTTAAAAATCAGAAAAATCTCTTGAAATACTTTTATGCAAATTATTAGAAATCTCATAAAACTCCATAAAAAGCATAAAAACTCCACAATATCTTTTAAAAATCGAAAAATTTCTTGAAAACCCTTAAAAAATTTACAGCTTTTTAAAAATCCTTAAAATTTGACAAAAATCTGCGAAATCTTTGTAAATTCTACAAAATCTTTAAAAAGCATAAATAGCTTTTGAAACTCTTCAATAAAATTCTGTAGGATTTGGATGATGTAATCAGACATCCAGTACTTAGGAGAATAAGAACACACTTCTATTTTACTAAAAAAATGTATTATCAAATATAGAAAAACAGAACAACTCTGAACGATTAAGAAAAACAGCTGAACACCAGCACGTCCATGCTTAGTCTGCCCTCACGATCCGTAGTTGCCACCGAGAGGCTAGAGGGCGCAGGTTAATATATATGGGCGCAAACATCCGCGAAATTCAAACGCATTAAAATCTTAAAGAACAAGATATGAAACAGTATTACAATATATTTCCTACAACTCGGCCATCCTGAAGGAAACATTCGACCCGAATGAAGATCAACGCATATCAACCCATGATTTAATAAACTCGGCACACGTACTTGTATGAAAAGGACCCTCTCCAGGTACCGCTCGTTCCACATCGTACGTGTCGTTTGGCTTAGTTTTTAGAATCTTGTAAGGTCCTAAGTATTTTGCTCGCAACTTTCGACCAGGTATCATTTGAACTCGTTGTATGGCTATGAGATCGCCTACCTTGTATTTTCTTGGTGCTCTTCGTCGTAGATTGTAGGTCTTCTGGTTCTCTTGCTGCGTTTTAAAAATTTGAGCCTTAGCTTTTGCTCGAAGCTCTTGACGATTCTCACTGAACTGTTCAAGTAGTTCTTCCTCTAGCAATTCTTTGAGACGTACATCTTCCTTGCACCTCATAGGAACTCCAATTAACAACTCAAAGGGTGTTGACCCAACACTGCGTTGATACGTAGAATTAAGAATATACTGCAGCTTATCCACGTGTTTATACCACTTGCAAGGATCATCCACTGACAGCTTCGTGAGTATAGGAATAATGGATCGATTGATTCGCTCAATCTGTCCATTAGCTCGTGGTAGACCAGTAGTTATCATTGAA